>JARKHS020019122.1:0-24924 GCA_030143305.2 Amblyomma americanum | reverse complement strand
CCCGACACCCCCTTGTCATACCAGCCACGAAGCTCATCAATGCGTGGGAATATTCTTGTACTTAGTGCCTAAGCTTTACCTTACTGTGGGAGCGAATGCAGAAACAAATAAAAGACTTTTTTCAGCTTTCGCACCCGTTCGTTTTTCGTTTCGAACGCGTCATTTGCTTAGTCTGCGCATGGTTTGGGAACTTCAGAAATTTCAAACCAGTTTTAAAGTGCATGATAATGCAGAATAAGCAAGAATGCAAATATCTAAAATTTAATACTGTTGAAATTACTCATTAAATTAATAATAATATTAATTAATGATAATATTAACATTATCATTAATGAAATGTAACATAAATAAATAACAATAGAATATTATAATTATAAAATATTGACACAAAAATAAATACATAAGTAAATACGACATAGAAACACGACCAGGCTTGCCCCCCCACTCCCAAAAAAGTTCCGGAGTCCCTGACTAAGTCCCTTCTCCACTCCAATTTTGTGCTTAGCCGCACCCGGCCCCAAACGCACAAAATAAAAAAGACGTTCACCTGTTTCGCAGTCTTCTACGCCGACGTTGTGCTCAGCTCGCGGCGAGGACGACGGAGAAGCGGGAACGACGTCCGGATTCGTAGCCTCCATTGTTCCCGACTCCTCAGCCTGACACTCCTCTTGAGCCGCGCGTTTCTGGGTCCGTCGTCTTGCCGCGCGAGCGTGGCGACCGGGATCACCATGTTTTGCGCTGTAGCCGAGCAAAAGCGTAGGGGCCCAGTCCGGGTCCGTCTCCTCCCACAGTCTTGATGGTCTGCCTACAAAATGCAAGAAAAATTTGTTTAAAATGAGATTTTCCGCTATGCTTGTACGTCATGCACCTAAATAAACATTGTGCATATGCAACGGACTTACCTTTTACGAAGTGGGCGCCGCAAACACGTATGCCCGTCCTTTCGGTGTTGAGATCGGCACGTTTTATACGAGCCAGCCACACCTCCCGTCGCTTCGCGCATAAAGCTTTCGTACGGTCACCTTGATGCTCGATGACCTTTGGAAGACGAAAAA
Source organism: Amblyomma americanum (assembly GCA_030143305.2). Classification (NCBI taxonomy): domain Eukaryota; kingdom Metazoa; phylum Arthropoda; class Arachnida; order Ixodida; family Ixodidae; genus Amblyomma; species Amblyomma americanum. The sequence continues at coordinate 23,869 of JARKHS020019122.1, read as the reverse complement.
AGTTTGTGTTTGTTGATTTCGCCCAACAAGTGCGGTTGGAGCATCCAACAACAGCGCAGATAACCATCGCAACGCCGTCGAAGTACACCGTACGCGCGAATTGCATCAAGTGCACCACGGCCGCTGCGACTGCACCAACATGGCGGAACAGTATCCCAGGGTTCCCAGCTACGACACCAGTGCAAGCCATGTATAAGGCGACTTGCATGAATGCATGAATGGCTTTCATTAAATATTAGTGGGCGTCGTACTCCCATGAAGCTGATGCTACATCCGCCCGTTCCATCAGCCATGAAATGTCCAACAATGGAAGCGTACGTAGCTGTAAAATTTTCTTGTAGCGTTATAAGAACGCCTTGAGCGCATGATATTTTAACAGGATTATAAAATTTTCACGAATAAAAGTACAGTGAGAACGGTGGTAAACTATAGCATAGGAAAAAAATCAAGAGCCCGGTGTTTTGTGTTGTGAACCTCAACGAGTGAGCGAAACAGTAAAAGGCACTCGCGGACTCATCGTTCAAGCGCTATCCTGTTTCGTCTGGAAGATGTTCCAGCTGACCATGAAAAAAAATAATGAAACAAAAACTCCGGAAAAACCAAGATTGGCAGTTGCCTTTTTTCAAATAGAAAAACTTAATTGCAGCCAAAAGTTGTAGGTTATGGTTTTACCATTCCAAGGGCTGCCCAAGATGTGCTACGGGGGTGGCGTACGTACGTCGAGGGGGAGTTAATTCTTGGGAATTGTTACTTTTCAAGACAAAAAAGAACAAGTTGCGGCATTGATACAGCGATATATTGGTTTCACACAACGCAACGCAAAGATTAAGCTGCTTGTGAGCGAACAAAATCAATTCCTCCAGTGACAGAAGGGAGCGCCGGGCAAATTTCGAGGTAGCGGCCGCCATCCCTTGCCTCCCGTTGGCGCCGTCACTGAAACACAGCACACTGATTTCCCTTTGAAAGGTTAAAAATAATTATCCATTCGTTTTTTGCATCTTCATTGGCAGCCAAGCGGTGATGCATTAAAAAATGGGATACTTTTGTTATAACGCCATAAAAAACAGCGCGACTGTCCTGTCGGCCCCTCGTAGCCGCGCAGCGCGCGTACCGACGACGCGCTGTTTCTGCTCAGTCTACGCCAGTGCCGCGCCGCGGCAACCGCTTCTAAACCCTCACGGGGAAAGCGCCGCTTTTGCCACTACAAAACGTTCTAGAACACTGTACTAGTGCTGTGGCGAGGTATGAAATGTTGATTTGCCTCATACTTCACTTTTGACAGAATAATCAATATAGCAGATGAATACGCATAGAGGCTAACATTCATATAAAAAAAGGTACCGTCTTTATGAAAGGCAACCGAGCAACGGGGTGTTGCTTCTTAGCCAGGTAGCGGCGCACTTGGGGCAGCTCTTAAGCTTAAGCTGTAAATCTGGGTGAGGTAAGAAGACCGCTTGTCCTCACCGGTTGACACATTTCGGTTTGTAGGGTCGCCGCACCGGCTTCACTACAATGCTAAGAAGCGAAACCCCGCTGCAAGATTTTTTTAGAAAGGGGGTACATAAGGAATGCTAACAAAGTAAAACCCTTAAAAATTATAGGCTGATATTACTATCTGTTGCTCCCAAGGTATTCACTGTGGTAGTTGGTGACAAAACCGGAGTTGTGTTTGTTACCTCAGCAAAAGAAGGATACAGGGTGGGTTTTGACATTTAATATATGGGGCTGCTAGGGCATAGGGTAAGAGAATTACATGTAAATAATAAACACAAAATTTCAAGACAAGCTAAGAGGTTGAAAATAAAATATGAACTTCAAATAAGGCACATTACTTACATTACAATATTAACAAATTTAAGTTGCCACGGAACGTCAGAAAAAAAGTAAAAAAATATAAAGGATAAAAACAACAATCAAGGCCAGTGCACAAGGTAAATCAGTGGTATTTAATATGCTTCTTTTTTCATGGGATGATTTATGGTAGCAAGATCTGCAAATTATTTAAATAGGTATATCCTTGGACCACTTCATGGCACAAAATACTGCAGGTGAGTTGAAGGCTTTCCAATTCTTGTTCCCACAGCTGTTTCAGTGCAGCAGCCATTCCATGGCTTTGCAAAGTGTGCTTTGTGGGCTTCCACCAGGTCTGCATTGGATGGCCTGGACTGCACATTTTTTGCATACGCTGGTCCAACTCTCAGTTCAGTGTGTTCAATGGCACCTCTGAAGCTAGGATACAAAAGCACAGCTTGATGACCTTCATTTGTAGGTCCTCTGCATACCCTGTAATAGAAAAATGAATTGGTCTCTCATTGATCGACTTCACATGGTTTTTTTCCACAGTCTGCGGAAACTAGAGCCTGACTAGTTCTGCCATGTGGGACCAAAGCTCGTGAACGAGTCGTGAATGCTGATGTCTTGCATTGCAACCAGTGCCAATTAAGTGGCTCTTTACAAAATGCTCACATTTACTTAGATGATAACAGTGGTGTTGGGCATTTTTTTTTACAAGATGAAGAGTGCTGGTAGTTTTATTAAAGGCTTTGACCAGCACTGGATGTCTCCTATGCACTTTTTCACGCAGCCACAAACTACGCAGGAATATAATATGCAAATCATAGCGACTTGCCAAATGTTGGTGCTGTCTTCTGTTCTGTGGGGTGGCGAATGTGGCACCGTGCCTGGCACTTGCTATCTTTACATGCCAAATGGGTGTGTCATTGCTTGTTACTGCCTGGTCTCTGTTGCTATTCGCATCAAAATGAAGAGCCGCCTGGAGTATGCTAGAAAGGTAAAGAAATATGACCCGAGACTTTAAGACGTCATTCCCATGTTGAAAAAAATTTTCCTTTTGCTTTATGAGCTGCACTGCTGTGACATCATGGATAGTTGAAGTTTATATTCAGTTTCCTCATACAGAAACTAAAGCACACCAAGCAAAAGGTGCTTCCATGCACCTGACTAGGTTCAGGGCCCCATACAACCTGTACACAGAGGAAACAGCGCAGTACAGATGACATTGTTTTCTCCACTCAAAGATAGATTAAAAATAAAAAATATAACGGCAATACACACTCAAAAAGCTAAACAGATTAAAAATAGAAAAAATCTAACAACAGTAACAGGCACTCAAAAAGCTGAACATAATTTCTGACGTTGACATTTTCAATTAGAAGCACTTAGTTTTACATTTCGGTCAGTGAATGCTTTACTATACCAAGTGACGTGTGCCGTTCAATTACGGTAACAAGACCTTTATTTTTGTTCAAAAGCATGGATGCCTGGGATGGCAAGCTTTGCCCACTCTACTTTGTTCTCAGCTGTGGTAGCCTGTATTGTTTTTTCCAGAGGTCATAATTTTGATTTAACATCAAATGTCTATGCAAAATTGTCACTTTTCCTCATTTCGTAGTATATATAAATCGCATTTTTTCATAATGCTGATCCCCCATCAGAACTTCATAATTGCACCAAAAACCATGCGTGCTTTCGCTGTAGTTCAAACCTAGGGCACGGATAGACTTTTTCTGTGTAACAACTGCTTGCCAAATTGGTAGGGGTAGTTGTGTCCCATACGAGAAGACAGTAATATATATGCGACTGAATCATTGGAAAGTAAATCAGCGCTCTAAATTTCTCAGGGATTTGGTTTCTTATTCTCCATAATGCTTTTAGCACTCAAAATAATTTGTTTCAGATAGTTCGTATGTGCATTCCATACACTGTAAAAATAAAACACCTTTAAAGGAGTTTTCAGGTGTCTATAAACTCGCAGCCGAACCAGAAAGGAGTCCTGGTGTTTTCAAACACCTTTCACGCCGGGTGTTCCGCAAGGAACCAGCCCAAAAATGAAAGTGACCTAAAGGAGTTGGGGCAACTCGTACGCTATTATCGCAGAGCCATTGGCGTTTTAGCGCTTCTTACACCCCTACACCCTTCAGGAAAAGTGCATACAATGGCTTCATAGTTCCCATTTTTATTGCTTTTCTTACGTGTTCTTCAAATTTACCATCATAATGCTTACATAATGTAATATACCTGTATCACTGGAGCTCTCCATAGCAGTAGACAGGCTGTGCGCAAGCAGAAAACATTGACTCGCAAATCACAATACTGCAGAAATGTGGAAAATTTTTATTGTCAGAACAATGACATCCACAAAAAAGAACCTTCGGCAATGAATTCATTGCTGCCATCCAAGGAAAGACTGCACCATGCTTGCTTTATTGGTGTTATGGTGCTGCAAAAATAAGATTCAATTGCAGTTACATCTACCTCCTAATTTTTTCAAAGGAAACAATCAAAAATTCATGCCTGTGCATCATTATAAACCAGCTTGAGGAAGGCTTGGACTATGACACAAACTCCCAGGAATAGCTTGTACGCAAACATAAGGTAGCTTATGCTGAACATCCATAATCTTGACAGTATGGCAGTTGTCAAGTGAACTTCCCTCGACGAACAGGTTCTTAGCCACGTCAGGATTTCCTTCGCAGAACGGCATGCATGGTGCGAGTCTGCATTTTACACAAAAACAGTACAACATTTCATATCAGTTTAAATTGCTCTATGATCCTTATAAAATGCCAACATACTTCTCATTAATGATGTGTGATATTATGCATGCTAACGCTAACAGAGAGAATAAAATTTGCCCATATGGCGAGCAAGCACCAGCTGTTATTCCCAAAACCATTCCAAGGAGGCGATTGTGGTTTCAGAGAAAATAGCTCTAAATGGCAATATAAAAACAATGTTTGAACTAGAAAGCTACCTGTTAGGAAATGGAGTGAAGGTGGTCAGGCGATGCAATTAATTCCGCATGAATTGCTACAAGCTAGTGCAAACCACTGGCACTGCTGAAGAGTGAACTGACTATAAAAGGCCCAAAACACCACAACAGACAAAAATATAGTGCACTTCATAATGCTTTACAATGACACCAACCACAAATCAGGTGTAACATTCACTGTGGCACAAGAAAATATAGTATCTGTGTCAAAGTCAGCGATGCAACCCCTTCCATGACAGTGGTCAGGTTCAACGCAACACAAAGCAAGCATTCATTATTATACCAAGTATGTGACATCTTGAAAGGCAGGAAACAGTGCCAAGTTAGCATATCTTCCATGTCTGCAGCCACTAAACTCAAAAGCCATTAAGAAAAATTTGCACGAGGTCACTAAACTACTTCACAGAAAGCCGCCGGGTCAGTTGGTGCATGATTCTTGGAAAAACCGTGCAGGGTAACAGGACAATGACAAGATGACACATATACAGCGCTACTAACAACTGAGGAATTTATTGCTTTGCTCGCAATAAATACCGGAAGCCTCATCCAAAACACCGAGAACGAAGGTCATGGAAACATAATTTTGTGACATCTTTCGCGATTATTTACCCAGATATAATCATGGATTATGTCCATGGCTGTATTATATATTCAGTCAATTTCTTTTTTCATCAACTTTAGGGATGATGTGCTTACACAGGTTGAGGAATTCGCAAATATGATAAACACCTCATGTATCTCAGCATGAGCTATCGATTATATTTCCTCAGAATTTCACAACGTCAAAAGCATGGAATGCATTCACAGTACAACACGTGTCTTGCTTGCTTGCTGCCATATCCTGTCTTGTGTTGGCAAAATGCTTAATTATACGAATGTAGACACGCCGGCCTTTTTTACCAACATATGATGCTCTTCATGACAAAGGGATTTTGTAAACCAAGTCACTGTCACATGCTGTGAATTTGTCTCTTTGCTTCGTCTTACACCGACCGGGTGGCCTTTGAAGCAACTTTGCTGGGTGCGTTGCATACTAAGTTCAAAGCAGCCCGCCCGACCACTTTGGCTGACACCGTGCACAGATGGCATGACAGCTAACTTCCATTCTTCTTTCTGAAGCCTCGTTGGGGTAGAGCGGCAAATTTATTTCATTACCTTGAAGCCAAGGCTACAGATGAGGTCATCTGGGAAACTAGCTTCACGTAACCACGCAAGTTGGGCCTCGACACTTTCCTGCTGACGATCAATACACAATCTGTTTAGGGCATTTTTCAGTTCGTCTGTAGCCACAGCATTTTTTTTCAGCTATGGAAGATAACACAAGCACATATGGGCCTCTCCGATGTACAGTCATAGATCGAGAAACAAACTGCACCTCTACTGACATTTCCATTGTCAGCTCAAAGTTGGCAAGAACTGCGGAGGTCTTAAAAATGTCAACAATGTCCTTGTGTTGCCCGTGGTTAGCTTGTGGATTACTATGAAGTTGTACACAAACCAGAAGGTACACAAATCAGAAGGTCGTTATCATATTCGTGCCATGAAAAGCTGCTATTAGTTGGCGATCTTGACAGGCAGGTCAGCAGAAAGTCACTGATAATTGGTGCAACACAGGAACCGGTGCATACTCCTTGCCACTGAATGTACAGATCATCATTGAACTTTACATAGGTACAACGCAAATAGATGATTAACTCCAGGAATCCATCCGCATTGGTTCTGGAATTGTACTGCTCACACGGAATCAAAGCCTTCTCTTACCATCTCAAACAAGGCGGTATGTGGCAGCGTGTAATGTAAGCCATTGATTACAATGGAGTAGACACTTCTTCTGGACAGCTGTTCGAGAGGAATGCAGACAATTCTGGCTTCTTTGCCAGGAAAAGGTCTTCCACGGTGAGCAATTCATGCAGATACCACCCTAAGGGTTGCTGCCACGATCCTTGTTCAGAGACAATTGCACCAAAAGGACAGTTATCCTTGTGTGTTTCTGCCACAAAGAAGGCACAGGCCCTCACCCTTCTTCATAGCAAGCCCTAGTTTGGTCAAGTTGTTGGCTTCACAAAAGTTTTTGGGCTTCGTTCTTCAATGTTTGGCACTTGACCGTCTCTTGCAGCTTGTAGAATTTCTTTGCAATGGCTTCATTTGTTTTTGCAGAAAGTAGCTGAAATTGGTATGCAACACGCCCAGCAAAAGTACTTCAAAGACAGCCCCATGTAAGACGAAGCACAGAGACAAATTCACAATATGCAACAGTGGCTTAGTGTACAAGATACCTCTGTCATGAGGAGTGTCATATGTTGGGAAATAAGGTGGGTGTATCAACATACACCTAATGGAACATGTCGGCAACACAGGCAGGACATGGCAGCATGGTAGCAAGACACTTGTCGGACTATGGGTGCATTGCACAATTTCAAGAATGTAAAATTCTGAGGAAATATAATTGATTGGTCATGTGCGAGATATACTAGATGTACATCATATATAAGAAATGTTCAACCAGAGTAAGCACATCGTCAGCAATGTTAAGGAAAGAAAGAGACCATCTAGATAAATAATCACAACAGATGTGACAAAACGACGATTCCATGACTTTCCTCCTCTGCATTTTGAACTATGCTTCCTGTATTTATTTTGAGCAAAGCAATAAATTCCTCAGTTGTTAGTCAGCATCGTATCTGTGTCATGCCTGTGTCCTGTTACCCAGAGTGCTGTTTTGCCAAGAGTAAAATACTGTCACACATTTTTAAGAGATGAAGTCCAGATCTGGAAAACGACCACAAGGAGTTCCAAGTAGATGTTGCATTTCTGCAACCACTGTTTAAGAAATACATACACATAAACGTGTACAACCGCGGTCAAAAATACGCGGCCCATGGCTCCGGCGCATGGAGTGGCTGCGGGGCCGCACCGCGGTGCTGCTCCGTGTGTCGGACGCTCACTGCGAGGGTGCACAGAGTGACGACCAAGCTTCGCCCTCACTCTCCCCTGAGCACGCCACACGGCTGATGAATGTCAAGTGCGGCGTTCAGCTGTTTCACGGCTGACGGTCAGTACGAAAGAGGGCTCTACAATGCGTGCTGCGTGTGACTTGCAGCGTCTACTCGAATATCTCGTCTTCCCTATGCACTGACCGGCTACGGCAGGCGCGTGTTCGGCAGTTCGACAAAGCGCATCTGCCTGCAAAGCGTCCGAGTTCGGTTCGCATTCCATACTTACGCGCGTCTCGCGTCCGTGTACGCTGCGCTCTAGTGCCCGGCGCTTGGTCGGGTTAACTCTAATTTGTAGCTCGTTCTTTTAAAATCGTTAATTTAAAGCTAAAAAAAAATCTAAGCACGCTCCTGCTGTAACAAAATTACGAGTAACACACTACCAGAAACAAAACAAGGCTTCACTGAGTTCATAGGCCGGGGTCCTGAGGCGAAAATAACTTGTTCTGCCCTATTTCTTGAGCACCGTAAGGCCCATGCACCAAGGCTCACCACGCATGGGCTCGCGGGGCATACGAGAGCGAAGCAGTATCGAGGCGGCAACGGCGAATCGCGCCCACTCCCCTTCATTACAGCTGGCAAACGGCACAAAACGGAGACGCGCCCCTTCATACTGACAGTCAGCCCTGAAACAGCTGAACGCCGCACTTGACATTCATCAGCCGTGTGGTGCGCTCAGGGGAGAGTGAGGGCGTAGCTTTGTCGTCACTGTGCACCCTCGCAGCGAGCGCCCTACGGAGGTAGCAGCGCCGCGGTGCAGCCCCGCAGCCACTCCTTGCACCGGAACCGTGGGCCGCATATTTTTGATCACGGCTGCACATTTGGAGATCAAAAAAGCTGGCTGTGGCATCACAATGTTCATAACAAACAAGACAGGCAAATTTTTTACTCTACGAGTTCTGGTTGCCTTTCTTTAAGGCATATATGCACCAAGTAGTGAACAAAAGTACAAACTAGATAAATAGAATAATCATTTTGCAAACATCGCTACTGTAAAATGGTGTTAACAAATCGCCACATTCATCCTTAGGACAGACATGAATTTCATATGCCGTTACATATGAAAAATGAAAATATCAAGCAGCCAGATGAATAAAATTTTCTCAAAAATTTAGCAACGGTACATACAGTGATACCACTCCACTCTTGCAGTTGAGTATACTACTCAGGAGCAGCAGTATCTATATGGGGCAAATGACTGCACCAAAAATTAGTTACAAAGCAATACAAATTTGCACACAAGAGGCAAAGTAAACTGCATGACATGGAACCATTACAATTATGCAAGCAGAAAAAATCGCATTCTACCCACACTCCAGTATTAATCGAGGTACAAAAATATCATAAAGGCTCCTTCAAACCAGCACACAGTTGGAATTTAAATGTCATTGCACGACAACTGATCCAGACTTAGTACTCAACCAGCTTTGATTTCTTAAAAAAAATAACGCCTTATTGGGTAAGTACTATGACAAACATAATTCCAGCTTCTTTTTGGCAGAATAAATTTTTTGTGTTGTGGCTACCATCTCACATTTTGAAGTGGTAGCCAAACCTAGCTTTGCAAAAAATTTGCAAAAGAAAAACATTCTTGTGCACGACTATGAAATTTTTTATATAAATAAAAAGTATTGCATTTCCATATGCAGTAAATTGAACTTATTTTGTTTTAAACAAAACATGAAAGAAGATACAAAATATGAAAATTTGAAATTGTTTACCAAATTTTATGTTCTCACAGCAGTTATTCGAACTATTTTTCTAATCTGTCTAGAAGGTAAAGAAGGCAATAAATATGTTTTAGAGAGCAAAAAGCATACGGCATGTCAGCAAAAGAATTCTAAAGTTGAGAAAATTTGCTTTTTGAGACATTCAGCAATCTATTCCATAATGAGGTGATCTTAATGAAATTATGACAGGAAGTTACACAATGCCATTTGATGGCATTTATTTCTAGAAGATTAATCGGAGCATTTTTTTTAAGTCAGAAAACAATTTTGCAAGCTGAGTCCCTGCGTTCAACATCTGACATTTCTCCGTGCCTTCTCACTGCAACATATTTTGCTGCCGGCTGCAAATATACACAAAACCAGCACTCCACTGCTCGAATACAATGGTGTGCTGGGCTGCAATGCCACCAGGTTCGGCAATACAGAAACCTGCTGCAGGGTACATTTACAAAAAGTAAAAATGAAGTGGCCGGACGCCGCAACTGCCATTGTTCCTCAACACAAACGGTACTAAGCCGGGAAGCACATTTTGCGGTTTGACCAATGAGAGGTAAAAACCTCTACTACCATGAAAATGATTTTAGGTTTTCAGCGGAATGGACTTTTTCACCACGCCACATACGAAGAGTGCTCGTTACTGCACTGGAGGAGCTGTGAGGCCCTTGGGAGCAACAGAAAGTATTCACAGGCCATACAAAGGTCAAATACTGCTCTATGAACTATCAAGTGTGTTGTAGCCCTCTGGGTGCTTCAACAAATGATTGAAGAAAATGAAGCTGAACTCAGTAGGCAGCTTACAAGAGCACTACCATTAAGAGGAATACGCAAGTTTCAGCGTATTGAGCCTTTATTTCTCTCTCAATGGTGTATGCTGGACTTGTATCATGCTTGAGTTGAAAGTGACAAAATGTGAATGAACATGCCAGCGGACCTTTCAAAACCAAAATATGAAGAGCATCCGCCTGGAGCACCGTGCATTGCTGGGATTGAACGCAGGGACATAAATTGAAAATTTATTTTCTCGCTTAAAACAAATATTGTTCCAATTAAACTTTTACAAATAAATCCCACTGTCATTAGAAAACAAAGGAGGACCACATCACCTTGCAACAGATGGCTGTGTATGCTTACATGCTTTTTGCTTACATGCCTTAATTTTTTTCCATCTCCAAAACATTGTTTATCGGCTTCTTTGCCTTTTGTTGTTGTTGTGTTGGGTTTTATGGCATATAGGCAACTGACGCCATCATGTGCCAAGCACGAGGTATTGGATAATTTTTTGAATATTCCAGAAATATATAAAAAAAATCATCACATATTTGGACTTACTTGTTTAATGCAGGGTTTCAGAAAACTATGTTCAACAACACACAAATTGGTTTGAAATAATCCTGTGCTGACTACAAACTAACAAGGTTGTACAAATAAATTAGGGCATGGTTAGACTATGTACCCTGTTTCATGAAGTCGCTTGATGAAGAGGAGAAAGTGGCCCAAAAGAGAACCTAACATAGAAAATAAAAGGAAGCTTGCTGAAAAACTTACACGCACCTTTGCTTCCATACTGCTCATGAATACTGCTCCCAGTGGCAAAAAGGTGAAAGGTGTGGGCTCCCTTGTGGATATGGATGTTTCCCCTGCAGACATCCATTTAATACCATAATGATTACTGACTGCCAAAATTTATTAATTAGGTCACTCTGGCCAAACAATGAAGCGTTTAAGAACGTGAAAAAGCAAGCTAAATATACCTCGCTTGAACAGCACAGGATTCTAAATACAACTAAAACCAAAATAGATGGTAGCGTCAACAAATTGCAAACCGGCCTGATGCACAAAACGACCGGCAGTCAGCGCCTGTGCAACAGACAAAATTAAAAGTTTATCTCAGACGTCACGCTTAAGCAATGCATTTTACGCAGAGATACGGTACAGTCCCTACGCACAGCTGCAAAAATTACCACGCACGAATAAACTGTAGGGCAAGGAATTTGACGAAATAGCGAAAAACAGCTTTAAATTTGACAGGACGCACATAGTAGAGCTCTTAAGAACCATGTGGCAGTACTCTGCAACAATCGTTTCGTTAAAACAAAAACAGCTGTGAGCACAATGATTCTCGGCGAACTCTGTTCAGCGCTGCTTCTCTCCCTAGGATACAAGGAAAGAGCGGCCTGTCGCACTGCAGACCTTGGCACTTAGGTACTTAGAAACAGCAGGCCCTGAGACCGCTCTTCCATAAAATATCCTCTGTAAAATGGGAACCATCATGCATGAAGAAATAGGACTGCTTACCATTCGAGGCAGGTTCGTGGTAGTGCTGAGTTGCTCTACGTCTTCACATCACGGCAACGCTCGTCTTTGTCACTAACGCCGACATCAGGACGATTGCTACATTGCGAATACATTCTGGCGCATGAACCTGCGCACATAATAATATCGCCCGGGCTTTCTGACCTCAAATCTTTACAATGTGAACGAGCGCCGCCCTTTCTGCCTATCCAGAACTAAGAAACGTATTTGTCAGAGCGGTTGCTTCTGTTCTAATACGTCATATACTGTACTTGGACAGCAGTGAACGAATCTACGCACTTTTACAGTTATATATGCACACTAAAAACACTTCAGTTCACTACGGTACCTCGAAAAACGCGGTCAAAAACACGTTCTCGTGAACCGCTGATGCGCGCTCAACACGACACCACACGACGAGCAGGCTGGAAAAAAAAAATGTCAACAAAGGCTTGACGGTACCGGTGGCTGCCTGGCGGCAGAAATTCAGTTTTGCTTTCAGTTTCCACTTGCAATGTGTACGGGAGCTGGAATGCATTTGCAGCATCAGAGCAGCACTCACCGCGATTTTTTTTAGAACAGCTGCCACTTATGGAAAATAAGAAGCGATTAAACGTGCTATGTTTCTTCGGATTGAAAAGTTACCATGCATTAATAATAATATAAATAATAAATTTTTTTACTTCCTAATTCTGATACAAATGCGGGCCTGCCAAAGCCTTAGAAGGCTTGGGTGGCAGCGCCCGGCAGCTGACGGCACAAAACTCATGCACCGAGCACAAAAACATAAAATAAAAAAGGGGGGGGGGGGTGAGAAAACTAAAAAAGAATTCGAAAAGCGAGGACGCAAAAATGCACGCAAGCGGAGAGAAAACAAACAAAGAAAACGAAGAAAAATGTAAAATCATAGTATCAAAACAGAATGCTGGAGCTAAGAACGTAATTTGTCGAGGCAAGCTTTCACTATTTTTTTGGAGTTATCAGGGAACATTTCTTTAGGTAACCGGTTGAGAACAGAAGGAACATAATGTTTTCGCAGACGCTGGCCGTACCGGGTTCGCAATCTAGGCACGAGAAAACGATCACGAGTTCGCAGATCTTTGACCGAAATATATGGTGTACAAAAAGAATGCAGAAAGAATGCAATGAAAGCGCGAATGCAATGAAAGAATGCAATTGGCCCCCCTGTACGATTTTTTTTTAAACTTTCACTCCAGCAGCTGCATTTCGATTGTGGCAAAATAAATATACAAAAAAAAATCGTAGCCTATGCCGTCGTCGAAAGCGGAGGGAGCATGAAATGTATGGCAGGCAAAAGATAGCACATTCTAGACAGTCTTGTTGACACGCGATAGGTGTAGTGTGGTCGCACGGTAGCGTTCGTGCGAACACGCGTAACACGGATCTGTGGCATGGACTCAGTGGCGGTGTCAGGTACTCTTTCATGGATGCGTCATGCCTGCTTGCTGTTTACCGCAAGCCGGGGCGCACGCGCCTTCTCAGCCTCCCGTCTGCACGCGCGTCGTCCTGGCGCCGCGGCTTTCGAGCGGAGAGACCGCTCGGCTTGCGCGTTTGCGCTTGTAACCCGAGCAACCTTCGAAGGCCCGCGCAGGGACGGTGGCAGGGCATTCGTGGTGAGGTGGTTCAGAGAGGCGGGAGAAGGGCTGGAGGGTGCGGTGTTATATGTTGGATAGGCATAATGCCGCTGGGCCTGCAGCATTGCTCTTCATAAAATTAAATGAACCAACAAAACGCAGCGGTGATTGAGAGCAACACGTACCGAAGAGAGGGCACAATGCGGACTGAAGGGTCGGATCGAAACCATCGAAACGCTGGACCGATGTTTCTGCGGTCCAGTAGACCTGCGGCTCCCCTTGGCGCCCTCGCGGCCCACACAGCGTGCTAGCTTCCACTCGCAGTTCCGAATTCAGCGGGAGGACGGAAATGTTCGCTTCAGGTTTTAGCAGGTCTAGCTTATGTTCTCTGCCCGGTGTGCTGCGGTGCATAGACGATGTTCGTGAGTTTGCCCTGAACGGGAGCTCAAAGCACTAAATGCCTAAAACGCCCGTGTGTTGTGCAATGCAAGTGAACTTTAAAGGACCGCGGATTGCCGAAAGTAGTACGGAGTTTTCCACTACAGCGTCTCCGATAGTCCAGGTTTAGCTTTCGTACATGAAACGCCGCATACCACAGCATTTACTTCTTATGGGTTGCAGAGACACCTCCTGCTACTCGTTCAGACTTGGGGAGCTACCGACGTCGAGGCAAAATAAAATTTTTGTTTTGCCCACTTTGCACTTACAGTTTCTCAAGTTTTTCTGGGGACCTGATTAACTTCAGGTCGCCGCAGCTGCCTTTCTTTCAGTTGAAACAGTCGTTTCTTCAATAAATAGCTTCAAGAAATAGGGAAAGGAAATGGCGCAGTATCTGTCTCACATATCGGCGGGCACCTGAACCACGCCCTAAGGGAAGGCATAAAAGAGGAACTGAGACAAGAAAGGAAGAAAGAGGTGCTGCAGTGGAGGTCTACGGAAAAATTTCGACCACCTGGGGATGTTTAACATGCACTGACATTGCACAGCACACGGGCGCCTTTTGCGTTTCGCCACCATCGAAACGCGTCCGCCGCAGCCGGGTTCGAACCCGGGTACTCCGGCTCTGTAGTTGAGCGCCTTGTATAGGGCACGCAGAGTAGTCGACAGGATGCGCTGGCGCCGCCGTGGGTCGGACACACGAATGCCTCGCGCAACCGCGCCGCTCGCCGATAACTTGAGATGCCTCACACCTGCGAGGCCCGGCAGCATGAAACGTCTGGTCGTTCTGCCCCCTCTCTCTATCTGGTTCGCTCTGTGTTCTCCTTTCGGATTCGTTTTTAACGTGACAGTGTTAAGGAGCTCGTGTCGCAGAAAAGCCGGCGTCGTCGGCGTCGGCGTCTTTGGCCGTGAGCGAAAAGTGGCGCATGTCGGTGGACACCTGAACTGCGCCGTAAGAGAAAGGATTGTAACGCGACAGCGTAAATGATTGATTGATTGATCGATTGATCGTCGACCAATTGTTCGATCGATTGATTAATTAATCGATGTTTCCTCCCCTTAAGGCGCTATCCAGGTGCCCAGCGAGAAATGCTAGACAGGTGTTATTTCCTTTCCTTAAAAGCAATTGTTCATTTCATTTTTATTCCCTTACGGCCCGGTCCGGATGTCCGCCGAGATATGTGAGACAGGCGTCCTTTCCTTTAAATTGTCCAACGGGCCACACGTCGCACCGAACGGGCGATGGCGTTCCGTGTACTCCTCGGCAACGCTGCGACACGCTGTCGCGTCTCACTCTTAAAGGGACCCAGAAAGGGGGTCTCAATAAAGGTGCGATATGACTGGGATGTTAAAAGATGATGGTTTATAATTATCCCCCAGCAAGAATTATTTGAATGCGTTTTGTGGAAGCTGAGTTATATCCGGACAAAATTTGAACTTCCGCGTCTTCGCGCCTTTCCCTCTCCTCTCGCACGCAAAAACGGCGGCGCTCCTCCGTCGACCCCTTCCCTTCCTCCTCCGGCTGCGGCGCGCGCGGACGTCCGAAAGAATTTGGCGCTGTGAACCAATGATAAGCCCGGCCTGCATGACGTCATTTTCAAGACGTGACGTCGTCTGCCAGATTTTCGTGCGAAAGCGGGAATCTTTAAAAATGTATTGTAAATTTCCCGTCCACTTTTGAGGTATCGTACGCGGCGTGGACGCTAGGTGGCCTGTACTCTACATAGTGCAAGAATTTTAAAGCACAAACACCCCTTTCTGTGGCCCTTTAAAGACGAATTTGAAGCGTCCCCCAATTTTGTTTTGTGACGAATAATGTCAGTCTGGGGCCAGATTAAGCAACTATCAATTGGGAAAATTGTCAAAAACTTGTCAAAAAGGTGTCATTAAGCCTCGCTCCTATTGGTCGGTCGTGGCCGGCGGCGGTTCTGCTTTTTTGCGTCATGGGTGGCTGCAGATTACGTCACTGATGTGGCAGAAGTGGTGACGTTGCACACCTAATTATGAAGCCGCTAATTGAAAGTTTTTTGGGACAGTCTCAAGGCGGTCAATTTTACCGTTGCGTTCGTCACAGAAAATGGCGGCGGTGTACGCGGCGATACGACTGAGGCGGCTGCGCTGGCGCGAGCAACGGCAAAGGAAGGCGCTCGCGGACGCGTTTGACTTGCCGAGCGAGCTGTTTCGACGCCTTTTTCGACTGGAGAAGCAGACGGTGGAGTGGCTTTGGGACGAAGTCGCCGATGAACTGGGAGGTGCGCGTGCGAGAGCGCTGTCGGTGCGGCGGCAGCTGCCATGTGCACTGCGGTTCTTTCCTACCGGCTGCTTTCAAGCTGCCGTTGGTAATGAGGCGTACGTCTGCATTGCACAACCGACGGTGAGCTCATGCGTACAGCGGTGTTGGAGGCAATTTGTAAAGTTAGTGCGCAGAAGGGGTGTGTTCCGTCGTCACCTCTGTGACACACAACTACATATGAATAAGACACGCTTATGCTGGCAAAGCACTTTACTTTTCTCTGCAAATGGCACTTCGTGGCCGTCTTATGTTTCCCAAGGGGAAAGAAACAAACAACCACACATCACATACTGCACCACCGCACCTTTTGGCATTTTTGTGATCGATCGAATGAGCCGAACAACACGGACTTCAACAAGTGCATATTTGAACAGCGCAATAACACAACGAAACACAACGAAGAATGGACACTATGTCCATTGTGTTGTGTCCCGTTGTGTTATTGCGCTGTTCAAATACGAATCATTACCAACTCGCCCAGTTTGCAGCCTTATTCAACAAGCTGTCTTCGCCGATTTCGTACCATGCGCTTCTTGCATGTTCGCTCGGTAGTCGCGTAGCCTTCACTGCATTCGTTGAAATTTTTCTGCCTACTTAGATCAACTGCACAGTAGCTCGATTCCAGACGCAGCGCAAAAAAGAATAACACGGCGTGAAACACCTGCTTTCTTGCAAAGTGACCCTTTTAATGCCGTCAGCACACCCCCGCGGCACCGAAAGTTATACCAACCAATTTAATAGCACAAATTCGAACACTTTTTGTTTTGCTTAATATTTTCGATCTTTAAACACAATATTTTGGCAAAATAAAATATTATATTTATGTTCATCGTCGGTTATTCCTTATTTCTTTTCACAAAAATTTAGCAGACGGCGTGCTGTAATTGGCTGATTCCTCGTTGCGTCACGTGGTGACGTCTCATCGTTTCGTCATTTTGACGTCACTGTCAATAACTTTTGACACAATTTGTCACAGTTGCGTAATCTGGCCCCTGTTCGGAATTTCCACGCTGCCAGTATACGTCTCTTTTTACCCTGCACCGGGGACGAAGCCCTCGCTGCAGCCTTGACCACAGCGCCACCGTGGCGGCGCGAGCCAGCAGACGGTTTCAGCGAACGCTGAAGAGGAAGCAGAAGAAGCACTGTTTTCACAGCGAAGAGAAAAAAGAAGACGCCACCTATTCAGTTCATTCCAACGGATTGAATCGGCAACGCTCACCATGGCCAGCGGAACTTGGAGAGGCGATCTTCGCCGGTGCCGTGACGTCGCCAGATTGCTTGAGGCTCTTGAAAATCGCCCGGACGACGAAGACGTGAAGCGAGTCTTCTTCACGCCCAGCCCCGCGCGGCTGGAACTCATCTGCTGGGTTCTCATCACAATAGATCCCTCAGGAGTGACCGACGATTGCCTTTCCCCTTCTGTCAATCACGAGCAACTGCGCGACCGCATCGTCGGCGTGCTTACGCAGCTCAATGACCTGTGCGGTGCCGATTTTGAGCCTTTTGTGGACGGAACCACTGCACATCGCGAGCAACGGCCTCTGTGGGCGCAGCTTCTCAAGACAGCCGAGTTCGCTCAGCGCAATGAGTGACTTTTTTGGAGCTAATATCCCGATCACCGGAAACTGAAATTACCATCAACTGTAGTGACAGTGAGGACCTATAACTTCAGACGTTAGAAGGAAGAAAAAAGGACCTGGTTGTGCATGTGAAGTGATTGCGAAATGCTTTTGTTCTTGTTAAAGATTTGAACGCTGAAGCAAAGTGGAGCGGATATATTTTCTTTGTTTTTTGCCTTTCTTCCATAGAAATTTGTGTTCCACGACAAGCGACCAACAGTGCTTTCACTACGCATTAAAGCAGGCACTATCTTCGCTGCGCTATTTGATTCGTGTTTCCTCGATAGTTTCAAATTTCTCACGCAGTAGCTGCCTCCAAACTCGCACTCTATTCTAGGAGTACCACGAGCAGTGAAAGAGAGCTGCATCTCGCCGCCCTCAGGATGGGTAAGTATGATGATTTTGATGGATTTTAATGGCGCAAGGGCATATGTGGCTGAAGAGCGCCATGGCACAGGGTATTTTCTTCTACTCAAGGTGGTGTCAAAGAGCCTTTTTCGAAGCATTTCACCCTGAATAGGAGACACAATCCGGGCCAGAGGGCGCTGCGGACGTCAGTGACCAGCGACTCCGAGCGACTTCTCGTAATTGATCAGGCAGGACGACGAGCTTCGCCAATGACTTGAGTGCGTCTGCGTCTCCCACTCGTGAAGGAGACTAGTTTTGAGCGCGCGCGCTCGTTCTTTCTGGCTCGCGCTTCGGCGCCGTTGTGAGAGGAGCTTGCTTCGCGCACGCTATGCTCTCTTCGCTCGTGCATGGACGCCATTGTGAGAGAAGAGCGTGCCCGCTCGAGGGTTGTCCTCGCGCTTTGACACTGCTGCGGAAATTGTGCGTGTGCTCTCGTGCTTTAGACAGGGAGCAGCTAGTGTGTGCCAACGTTACTAGATAGGGTCAGTTTCAAAACTCCGCTCTGTTGCGTGGAACCACCACCGGTTCGCGCTTTCGTGGCGCTGCCGTCGAACCCGGATCCGCCTGCCACGCCGGCGCGACCAGGCGCGACTGCGACGGAGCTGCGCGTCGCTACTAGTTTTAGCGTTTCCGACTTCTGCGGTGGATGCATGCGGGCAGGTCTTGGTCGCTTGATGTTTGCGATCAGCAAGCGGTCACCATGCCCACGTGTTGCGTGCCGGGCTGCACGAGCGGCTACTGGAACAACACGAGCAGCTCGTCACGGCGTTACTTTTCTGCACCCAACGACGACGCCTTGCGTGCTGCATGGAATTAATCGAGCCATCCCGCGTGCTGACAGGGAGTTATCAGCCAAGTCGAGAGTATGCGGCCTCCACTTCCACGACCAGGATGTCCTCAAAAATTACGTGCACGTAATTGACGGGAAAACAGTGGAAATGCTCAGAGTGGCTATTCGGGCGAGTTGGTTTGCCATGACGGGACATATAGCGCCAAGACACCAGGACGAACAAAGAAAAAGACAACACGAGCGCTTACTTTCAACTGAAGTTTATTCATTGCATGTGAAGTTCTTATACAGGCTGGATATAATAATAATAATAATTGGTTTTTGGTGGAAAGGAAACGGCGCAGTATCTGTCTCATATATCGTTGGACACCTGAACCGCGCCGTAAGGGAAGGGATAAAGGAGGGAGTGAAAGAAGAGAGGAACAAATAGGTCCGTAGTGGAGGGCTCCGGAATAATTTCGACCACCTGGGGATCTTTAACGTGCACTGACATCGCACAGCACACGGGCGCCTTAGCGTTTTTCCTCCATAAGGCTGGATATCGCAGAAATACTACCGGGCTATCATGCCGTGAGTCACCACATAACATCTAGGCACTTACTTTTTTTTTACATCAAGGAAATCAATTTCTTTCTTTGAGAGCGAGATAGATGCTGCACTAACACATTTATCTTTCAGTTTTCGTATCTGTCTAGCTTCTAAAATCCCACGTGTTAGTTGCTGTTTATTTTTTCTGAGTATTTGGCATTCTTCGAAAACTGGATGGCACCCCACCGGCTTGCAATCCAAACAGTGTTCGGCAAGGTTTCCTTTGCCGTTCTCCAAGTTCCTATTATGTTCTCGGAGTCTTTCATTAACACACCTACCGGTCTGACCAATGTAACATTTTCCACATGACAAGGGCAGGGAATATACGACGCCTTCTGCACATCCTACAGGTTTCTTTTGGTGTCTTATTGTGCACGTTTCTTTTTTAACAGCTAAGGGATCGGTCATCCTACAAAGTTTGGCCAGTTTATCGGGTGCTGAAAACACTACTTTCACTACAGCACGCGGCCCGATTTTTTTTTTTTTTGAGATTATGCGAAATCTTGCGGACACACGGAAGCACCGCTACTCGTTTATATTTCTCGGGCGGGCTTTGACCTGGTGATTGTTTTTTTCCGATCAAGCTTTCGGCTACTACTACACGGAGTGCACTCGGATAGCCTGTTTCTTGCAACCGTTTAACCTGCTGGCAGAAACTATTGCTCGTCATGTGCTGGCATGACTTGTCCAGCGCTTTCTAAAAGGTGGTTTGATTATGATTCGCTTGATTAGTTTCGAATGAGCTGAAGTGTACGGAAGCAATGGTTTGTTAGACCTAGGTGCATAGCTCCAGCATGTGCGATCTTCTCCAAATTATAACTTGATGTCCAAAAAAAAAAAACGAATTTCATTGTTAGCTGGCATTTCATGTGTTAGCTGAAGCGGGTTCAAACATTCTTTGTATACTGAAATTATCTCGGAGCTTGCGTTCCAAAGGTCGACCATGGTGCCGTCGATGACGACCAGAAAATCATCAACATAATGAAACACTCTTTTTACTCTTGTACATTTAAGGCGATCATAAAGAGTACTGTCAAGATGAGATAAGAACAGATTGCTTAGTACTGGTGCCAAGCAAGACCCGATACATATACCTTCCTTCTGAAGGTAGCGTTTTGCCTAGCTAGCTGCTTTTGCAGAAGCAGCTAGGTTTTGCAGAATCTAGCTGCTTTTTCAAGAAAACAAGCCAGCCTGAGGAAAAACTCCGACAGATGCTTCACAAAACTCACTTCAAGGAGACTTCAACAGCGCTACCAACATAACCTTGATTGATGTAAACAGATTGATTGATTGATCAGCCGCCGTCGTGGCTGAGTGGTTATGGCGATCAGCTGCTGGCCCGAAAGACGCGGGTTCGATCCCGGCCGCGGCGGTCGAATTTCGATGGAGCAGCAATTATAGAGGCCCGTGTACTCTGCGATGTCAGTGCACGTTAAAGAACCCGAGGTGGTCGAAACTTCCGGAGCCCTTCACTTCGGCGTCTCTCATAGTCTGAGTCGCTTTGGGACGTTAAACCCCCTTATATTATACTTTACGATTGATTGATTCACATTAAAGAACCTCAGGTGGTAGAAACTTTCAGGACCCCTCAACCATGGCGTCCCGCATAGCTTGAGTCGCTTTGGGATGACAAACCCCATGAACCATTATTAAAGCTTCGAATACGCTTCGCATGGGCCGAGACATGCTGTCAGAAGCTCGGTAGTCTCCCGAAAGGCGTTTATTCTGTTATAAACAGCGAGCATGAGCCTCCTGCATACCAAACCTCACACCGCGTTACGCGTGACAGGAATCGTGCAAACAGTTTTACTTTGAGTGGAAACTCGGAGACTCTGGCTATGAAGTCCTTAAATAAAAGCTGCAAGTTGAAGTGACCACTGGATCGTTTACTGGTTGTTCCGCGATTGTTTGTTCGCTGCATTTCAAAATGTGCTGTAACTTAAAGTGCATGCAGTGACAAAATAGGAGAGCAATTGGAACATGGTCATCAAGAGTGCCATGAACTTAACATATTATGTTTGTTTTGCTGTCATTATTGCAGTACAAAGTCATGAGGAAATACCCGGCATTGTTTTTCGGGTACTATCAAATTAACCCACAACAATTTGATGGTCTCCGCAAGATTGTCCGTGAGGACTTGGAATGCCATCATCTCTGCAGAGAGCCTGTTTGCTCTGAAGAAAGGCTGGCTATTACCCTCAGGTACTGCAGCACTTGTGACAACACTGATGCTTTCACACAAGTTATCATCTGTTTTTTATTGTACACAGGTTCCTCTCCACAGGGATGGCCATCAAGCAAGTGTTCATGGTGTTCCGAGTAGCACCATCGACATGTAGGCTCGTGAACCATGACACTTGGAGAGCTATCTGGAAGCATTTGCAGCCATTATACATGCCAGTGAGTATTGGTGACCTCTTACTGGGTAGCATGTATGCTTGATACGCATTAAAGAGCCAAAAGTGGAACTTGGTCACGTGACCAACCACGTGGCGGCGCAGCCGCAGGGTGGAGGCGACGCCACCACCACCACGGCGCCGCTTTCGCTGAAGCCTTGAAACGCTATACCGTGATGCCGCTTTCGCTACAATATCTGGCGGGTCCACATCGGCGGCGGCAGGCGTTTTTTTTTGAGGCCGGGCTTCAAATGCGCGCCGTCGGCCAGAAATTACTGACAAAGAGGCTCCATGTATCCCAGCCCAAAGGCTGCTCCGCGGCGAGGCGCGCTAGGCAACAGATCAAGGTCTGTCTGTGTGCCTCCTCGGAGTACCGCCACAGCGAAATCGCAAGTTCGTGGCCAGTGTAGCTTTCGCTACAAAATTGCTTTGACACAACGTACGTACAGCATTGGGATAGTAAGCCCGCAAACCACAGGTACGCCTCAGTTTTGAAGCGCATCGACGGGGCACGTAGCGCTATTGAGATGCCGCTTGAGGTCCGTGGTCCGTAATCTGCAGAGCCACACTGCTACCGCGTGTGTACGACGCAAGGATAGTTCACATGTGGAATGGTGTCTGCCATCTTCGCCTTCGCAGTTGTATGCGCTGCCAGCTTACATGGTGTCGACCGAGTAAGTGCACACAAATTAGGGTCCCGCCAGCGCTCTCTCCCGTTGCCGTAGGGGATGGGTCATTTGTACTATTTTTAAAGGGACCGCGAGGAGAACTCTATCAATTTTTGTTGTTAGCAAAATCTGATATTTCGGCATTTCATGCATTTGTTGCCTCTTGTCCGGGAGCGAAAGATGCATTTATTTCAACGAAATTTTTATTCGAAGTTGAAAAAGTTTTTCCCGCCCTCCGTATCAAACTAGGCGCACTCTTATGACGTCACGGCTTTCTCTTGTGACGTCACAGGAGAGAGTGACGTGAAACCCGACGTAAACGCAGACGCCGTGATTTCTGGCGGCTAGCGGTCCGGCCTAGCAGCAGCCGAAATGAAAGCTACACCGCCGCACATTGGCGGCATCTATCCGGGATCGCTACCGTCGCTTCGTTTACGTTTGCGCCGGTGTCTTGCGAGCGTTACGATGGATCCCATTCCCGAACCCCTCCAACGAAGTTCTCGCAAAAACTCCGGCCTGCAGTTGAGCGACGACAGCCCCACAGAGCGTGCGATGCTTTTGAGGGAGCACGGTTAGGTTAGGCGCCGGCGGGTGGTTCCCCCTTCCTCAGTGAGCAGCCGATGCTAATTAAATGTCTTAACCCCAGTACGGGGAGTCACGAGGGGTGAGGACAAGGTCGGCACGTCGCGCCGATTGGAGGCTGGCTGAGGCTTTGGGGCCAATGGATTGTGATTCCTTGAAAGGCGCTGTTGCACGGCGCAGCAGGCAGCGTCGAGAAGGTTTCTCACCGTTGCAAATGCCAGGTTATTTACTTTTTTGTTGCCACAAAAAACGGACGGGTGCTCAAGGGCGCTCGCGTTTAAATTTCACGGCTTGAAAGTAAAACCGACGCACGACGCTTCAACGTGTTCCGCGCATTTCCGGAGGTACGGGGTTCGGTGGATCGGGTTCTTTCGCCCACTTGCATGTGCCTTCAGATGTGTACTGTGAATGGAATAAATTAGCCGAGAGCTCGAAGAGAACAGCTCCGCCAAACAGCCGAAGCTATTGAATGGAGCCGCAAAAAAACAAATTGGATGAGAGCGGAGTCACGGTCTCTGCAGGTTGGAGATCTTTTAAAGCGCAAGCTTTACTGTCCGCGAACTTACGATTTCTGCGTGGCGGTACTCCGAGCAGGCAAAGACGTCACAACGCACGCCTCGCCGCGGAGCCGAACCGGTCTGGCCGGGCCTGCGGCGGCTGGCGCACTCGGCGCTAAATAGAGACG
>JARKHS020019121.1:0-18756 GCA_030143305.2 Amblyomma americanum | reverse complement strand
GCGAACCACCACAAAAACCACCGCTTGTTTCACTCGCGTCCGGGGCGAGCCACCAGACATTCCCGACACCATCGTAAGGGTAATCTTATTGTACGACATTTGGGTTTGTACCCCAATAGCACCTGGGCGTAGACAGAACGATAACTCAAGGCTGAATTTCGACCACCTTGAATTATTTGACGTGCGCTGACATCGCACAGAGTACTTGTGATTTAGCTTTCAAAATTGTGAAAGTGTGCCGGCCGCTTCAGTGAGATCCCATGACTTGGTGCTCTGCAGCCGAACGGGCACAGAGCGCTGACCGACCGCGGCATGCAGGAGAGAACGGGGCGGAAACATCGATGAGCACAGCCTTTGGCTACAGTGCAGAGGGCAAGAGGTACGCTTCTAGGCCTTGTGGTATGGCTTGTCACGTAACGACAGCGTTGCAGATCTTTTGAATGTGAAAGGGACTACCGTCCTCACCACTCCAGAAGTTGATACTTCCGCGGAGGCTACAGGAGCACCAGTAAGCTGCTTAGAAGCATACACCTTTGGAGACTCGCTGGGGACTTTGCGCACTACGCTACGACGAGAAGGTAGGTTTTGTGTGCTTTTCAAAACCTAGGAATATTCCTAGAATGACAAAGCAAAATACCTACAAGTACTGAATCTGAGTTCTTCAGAAGACAAAGAAAGTGAACAATGTTCAGTGGGGAGAGCCTGAGTGTGCTCAGCCAGAGTTTCAAGAGGACTTGCCTTCATGTGGGGAAAGCGTTCTTCATTTACGATACTAAAGTAGGGCCTTCACTCTGAGGTTCGAACCCGACCGTGGCGGCTGAGTTTTCATGGTGGCAAAACGGTAAAGCGCGCGTGTGCTGTGCGATGTCAGTGCAAGTTAAAGATCCCCAGGTGGTCGAAATTATGCCGGAGCCCTCCACTACGGCACTTCTCTCTTCCTTTCTTCTTTCATTCCCTCCTTTATTCCTTCCCTTACGGCGCAGTTCAGGTGTCCAAAGATACATGAGACATACTGCGCCATTTCCTTTCCCCAAAAGCCCATTAAATTAAAATTAAATTAAAAACTCTGAGGAGGAAGTCTCGATGAGGAGAAGGGTCTGGCGTGGGAAGGCTGGTGGGGTGAGAACCGTGAATTTGCATATCTGTTGTTAAGCCAGGGTGGCTGCTGGAGATAATTAGAGGGCAGTGACTACTGACTTCGTATATGCTTAAATAATGAGTCATCTACTGCGATATGAGCAAAGAAGAAAGACGGACCAGACGCAATATCATTGGGCCAACTGCATCTACCTGAAAAGCTTGACATATATGCGAAAAAAGATCGCATAAAACGTGAACAGAAAACTTATCTATGCATCTACGCAGAATCCATTTTACGCTATTGCTCAAAGGAATAGATGGAACGCCGACGGAGGCTTGTCATCAAAGGTTTGGCGCACAACAATGCGAGGGCGTTGTTGCGTGTGTTACATGTGTGACGACCCCCCATAATGCACAGGTCCACACGGGACGGAGAGGCAAAGAGACACCGTATGGCTCAGTTTAAACAAACAGATATATTCAATCATTATACATGATCATGATTATACATCAGAGGCTGGGGTGTCCGAGCTTACGTGCCGACGACTTCATGGGGACGATGGAGGGGCTCCGGAGTTGATCTCGAACGGTTGCTGGCAGAAGCTGCACGCCTTCGGGCTTCGGCGCTGAAGGCCCTCTTGGCGAACGATGTCGTCCTGAGCGTTGTTTCTTCCGTACTCCTTGTCGATTTTTATATCCTTCTTATTCCCCACATTCCCTAGGTTGAGGACGCCCACGCCGGAGCGGGAGGGGCCTGGGGCTTTCACTTGGGCGCACAAACACACAACCGCACTTATGGTCTCGCCCCCGTCACGTGTTGAGTCCGAGGGAAAGAAGGTTGTCGTCGAGGTAGCGTCGGCTGTGGTAGACGGTCTCTGGCCCGCTGACGGTTCCCGCGGGTCACCGACCTCCGTTCTCCATCAAATGACACTCGCCACTCAAGGCCGGAACGCGAGGTCACTAAAAGGCCGGGAAAGTGGTCCCTTGTCCTAGGATGCGCTCGGGAGTGTTGGTGATGATGCCCGCCGTCTTGTCACGGGGCCAGGCCCGCCGAAACGAGGCCCTTTGTCCCCGGCACGGTCACGGCAATTTGGGGAAGATAACGCCCGTCTCCCCGCGGCGGCGGCGGCGGCGTTCGACACGTGCCGACACTATGGAAAGGGGGTCCGGTTGTGCTTAAACCCCTTCGTTTTGGTCGTTCACTCTCAAAGAGTATGGCTCGGTAATTAGACGCAGCTGTCATATGGGTCTTCTCCGTGCGGTCCATGGCGGCAGGCCCGAAAGCAATCCCACTCAAGTTGCTTGCAGCCATATACAGTAGAAACATGTGTGCTGGCTGCTTCCAAAACGAGACCGGCTGTCGCCGATCTCCTCTCTTCCCGCTGAATTGCTTTCCCTTGAGTGCTTTGGCCGCCACTGAGGGCTCCGTCTACGCCGCGCCGTCGAACGCGGACCTTCGTAGCAGACACAAGGAACGTCACACATGTCTTTCTTCACAGTCCTCTTTGATTGTGTGCTTAAGGTTTCATGCCATGTCATACCAACATGACCGAATTGCAAAGTTATTGCAGGCTTGTCGCATTAAATGATAGAGTTTTCGATTTGGCTCCAGCACTTTTCTGTTGACTTTCTTGAAGGGTTAGAAACTTCTTCAAGGTGGAAGTCGCTCTGAAACCATGAGAGTGAAAGGCCATGGAATATCCCCAAGTGCTGCGTAATTCCTTAATTTATGGACCAGTCTATTTGGCCCATGTTGTAGCGGCCACAGGAAACACTACTCTGACACATCCCGAAATTCGCGAATATTCCGTATCTTGTCCCGTAGTTCTGAGCGCACGTTCAGGCTGTGGTGTAGAGCTAAGATGTCGTCACATTGCATTTTTTTTCTATGACCGGAATGTGAACTCTCCACCAAGCAGTAGTTTAATGATTTATGTGCGTAGTAGGTGCTGCGCCTCTAGAGTCCTACCGTGGGTTTTTCGTCTCGATCATCAGCGCAGTTCCGGCTTTTACCTCTGCCCTAGTTTCTGGGAGGGATTTGCGATGATGGTGGCTGGCAGTGCTTGTAGATAGCCGGCACCCTTCAGTTTTGCTGTATGATTGCTTAAGTTCCCTCCAGTTTTAACAGGACATGATTACTTCGGTGGCGTAAAGACAAATGAAGTGCCCAAAACCAGCTTTGCAGCACTACACTAGCATCTCGTTTAACTTTTACGAGTGCGCCGAGTCCGCACAGCTGACGATCCACGGGCGTAGGAAACTCAGAGGAAGAACACGGGATCTTGCTTCCCTTCTTGATGGAACGAACTCAGGTTGTGAGTGCCGTAGCAGATAGCTCTGCTAGGACGGTACTGTATAGGGTACACGCACGCACCAATTGCCGACGACGGAAAACTGAATTTTGTATAGGTTACTAGAAGAAACAAAATACAGAAAAAATCCGCACCGAACCTAGAAGCCAGCTGCCTGCCCTGTTTTTACCGTGTTAGTCCTGTTTGTCAGTCCCGTTGCACATGCTTTATGTGCGTTCTGTTCCCTTGCCGACATCACGACTCTGCATGGCCGGTGTGTGTGCGTGGGGGGGGGGGTGAAGGGGGAGTTGTTTATAGTGGAATAGTCACGCTAATGTAGGCGCAAAGAACACCTGGATGCCATCGATCATTTATATCGGCAAGCTTTGATGCCTCGTAAAATTCATGCTCTTTACAAAACGAAAACAATCTTTTCCGTGCTGCGCGCTTCAGAAACGTAATAAACGCTTTGAAAGGCCTTACACCGCGAGCTCCTCGAATCTGAGCCGAACACGCGGATCCTGGACTGGGGAGGAGTCGAAGAACTATGAATCCTTCATCGTTAGAACTTTCGTCTCTGCGGACAACAACCTTTGCATATTACACTAGCGATTCCAATAGGGCTAACAGCTGTAGACGTAGTCCACTGTAGGCTGCTAGAGCTGCAAGCGCGTAGCACATGTCATTCCCAGTGCTGGGCCCATCACAATGTAATGCGTCCGTCAGCTGCGCAGGGCGCCTTTGCCGCGCTGTGTACAGCTAACCAAAGCACGTGCGCAAAGTGTATATAAGCTGGTCTCCTTGCAGTTCACTTCGATGGGGGTCCCATTCAGCTGTGTGCCAGGGCCTTTTTCGCCTCCATCTCCGCGGTAAGGCAAAGACACGAAACTAGGCTCTAAATATTTAAACGATGCACAGGAACTAGGGGGGTCTCCTGTGTATATTGCAGTGTTGTTGGCGTTACCGAACAAAAGTAACTAAATACGTTACTCGTTACACTAAGAAAAAAGAAACGCGTTACCACCCTACGTTACCCACAAAAAAGGTAACGCGTTACAGCTACCGTTACCGAAAAATTGTACCGCACGTTACTTTTCCGTTACTTCATGGTCATAAATTTTCATTTGTGCGTCTTCGCCTTAGGAACTCACGATAACAATTTTATAAAGCTCATATTTCACATGAAACTTACAGCCCAAACAACGATTTTATGCAAAATCCTGATTTAACGAGAATACATTGAACAAATGTGCAGGAGCTTAGCAATGTTATAGTGCCCTAAAGTTGCCTGTAGTGCTATATAGCTACATGTGATGGCTTCTAACCCTGTGGCACATGGTGAAGCCATTTCTGAATGTGGCATTAAACACAAATTGACACTTCATCATCAATTCTAACTTCGCAAAGAAAACATCCCTTAACTCTTAACAAATTTGCAGGAATTCTGAAAGATGTGATGCTCCAAAATGCTGGGCATGCTTCCACTCTTTAGAGAGTTGTGTGTGTGAGTGTTTTTGGAAGGGGAAGTAGGTGGAGGCATGTGTGTGAATGCGTGTTCGTGCACGTGTTTCGTGCTTTATGGATATTCTCACTCTTTACTTTTTTAGTTGGGTGCATCGTCAAGGACAGGTGTTTTCCGGCTAGCATGCGAGCCGCAGCAAAGGTCGTCGACAGCACCTCTGTTTATTTGCAACATCACTTTAGGTGATCTGCGCTTGTTTTTCTAAATAAGAGGCGGAGTGGGAACAAAAAGTAACTAGTAACGTGACACCTCACGTTACCGAAATATGTTAACCTAAGCACGTTACCCGTTACACTGCGGAAATGGTAACGAGTACGTTACTAAGTTACTGAAAAAAGTAACGCGTTACCGTTAACGCTGTTACTTGTAACGCGTTACGGCCAACACTGGTATATTGTTATCATTATGCTTATTATCGCCAGCTAAAACTTGGAGCAATAGTCACCAGCTTGCCGGCGTACAAGCTTTCTATTCTCTCTTGCGCGCCCCCTTTTTAGGTGCGGCCGCTATAGAAACGATGAGCAAAAAGAACGGCATGAGGCAGGCTATGCAGCGTTCTGGTCCCTATAGGAAGTGGAATCTGGTCAGGTGTTGGTCAAATGCTACGCTCGTGGCAATGCTTTTCCATATATCCGCAGTCTACGCACATGGGCTTGAGTCGTACAATGCACTCTGATTGCTTAAGAATACGCTTTTAAGCTTTTAGATTCAGGCAGACCTCTTAATTAGTTATTTGTTTGTTTATTAATTTAACATAGCGCCTAAAGACCCTCTTTTGACGGTGTTATGTTGCGGGGAGGGGTAGCGGGGGTTTGCGTGGGAGCGGAATACAAAATTAGGAAGAGCAAGAACAGAATAACACAAACAACAGGCCAGATAGAACTTGGTACAGTAATATTAATCAAAGCCTAGGTACTCAAAGAACAAGGCATTAGTAAAGAAATGTTAGGGAATACCAAATTTTAGACAGCAAGGAACAAGAAAGAAATCGTGAGAGCGGCGGAAACAACAAGAACAATTATTTAGCGGCGAAATGAATAAACACAATTAAGACTTATTAAAATGCATCTTGCAACAAAAAAAGATTTGCTAACTAGGATTTAAGATCATCCAAAAATATGTATATAACAGCAAGGATTGTAAAACTAACGAACAAAAACAAATGTTCAAACATCGAGATCACTGCGTATTAAATAAATAAAAAAGTGATGTGCTCGGTGAATGGCACTGTGATCTAGCAAATTGTTGCACTTGGTGATAGTGTACGGTAAAAATAACTTAGCGAATAAAGATGAACGACATGTGATGAGCTTAACTTTGTATGTTCGAGGCGTGGAAAGAAGGCCGATGGTGGCTAGAAGAAATTGTTGCGTAGGGATTGATGACGGCAAAATTGATTTAGGAGCGCCAGGTGAGAAAGCTTACGGCGATTCGGAACGAGTTTTTGAGGCAGAAATACTGAAAGGTCCTTAGTAGTCTGAAAGAAAAAACCTTAACGTGGTTTGAAATGATTCAATACCAGCCACGAGACAGGCTTCGTCTTGTTCCTAAATGTCTGAGTTCTCGGGCGGATTAGGTCGATACAGAAGAGCATGTTTGAGGTTACAGTGTAGAAGCCCGATTGAGGAGTTAAACTCTTATGCTAAACTTAAATTACTGAGATCATGACATGTTAAGTCTGATTAAAGGTGAAAAGCCAAGTATCTATAAGTGGAGACAAGCTCAAAATAGTCGTTATTTAGGATTTCAGTTATCGGCATACGAAAACAACAGCGAGTGAATGATTAAAGATTCATATTAGAATTATTGGTTTGTCATTGGCAAAGGTGCGCACCATACGGATTGTCCATTCATATGAGAATGCAAAAATTTATGGTCAGTGACCGAATTAATGGTAAGGTAAGTCAGGCAGTCATCAGCAAAAAAGCATAACTCAAGATGACATAGAGATCGGTAAGTCATTGATATGTATTAAATAGTTAAATAGGGCAGTAGATCAAGAACGCTTTCCTGCGGTACTTGGACTTGTTAAAGAAGGTACACTTAAGTCTAGCGGAAAACAGGTTCCTTAATCCAAGCTATTATATCGCGGTGCCTGTTCCAATGAGTTATTTTGAGTTCAAGCCTGTGACGAGGCACGCGATAAAATGCGTTTGAAAAATTGAGATAAATGGCATCATCTTGATAGCCAATGTCGAAGACAAATACAAAAAATTGTAGAATTCGACAAGTTAAGTCAAACATGAAAAGGCCTTGCGTAAACCGGGCTGGTATTTGTAATTTGTAATTTTTGTAGTTTTATTATTTCATCAAATAGCACGTCACAGTCTGTACCTGACCGCTTAAGCATGCAGCTTGTATGCGGACAGGGCAGTCCATATGTGTAGACAAGGTACACACGCATGAATACAACAGAGACCTGTGCCTTTCAAATCACCTCAGAAGATTGGTTCATTCAAACAATTCAAATCGAAGCGCCAATGCCATTCACTTTGAAAAGGAGTACTGGTCACTGGCCAAGGTCAATAAAGATGGAAATTTTGACTTTTCGGGGTGCTACGGCTCCCTTGATCACTGTCGATAGTGAACAAGGGAGCCGTAGTTTACTGCAGATAGTGAACAAGGGAGCCGTAGTGCTCCCGAAAAGTCCAAATTTTTATTTTTATTCACCTCGGCCAGTGAACAGCACTCCTCATTACCATGATTCCTGACCACACGGTATGCCGTCAAACCTTCGACTACATCAATGCCATTCACTGCTGGTAATAGAAAGTAACAAACCAAATGAACAAACACAACGAGTAAATCTGCGTTCTACTTACAAACCTAAGAAGCATATGTTCTCTGCTACTAAACATATAAAGAACATGCATATTCTCCCGTTGTAGGAATATCGAAAGAGCAACATTATGATCAATTCTATCTGTAATGCATGCTGCGACTTAGCAGACAACGACAAACGCCCTGAATGGAAGGAACAAACTTATGCAATTAAGAACACTCCTACTACATAAAGAAGTCATATCGAGCATTAGAAAGACGCAGAAAAACAACCATCATTTTGGACATCACCATTAAAATCAGCAAAATGACCACAGAAATCGCGTTTTGAAGAAACAACAAACCTGGTGAACTGATTGAACTCTGTTCACTGCATATTCGATGAAACCCATTCATACACTTTACGTTTCGGTTTTGCTATGAATGTTTCCAGATCCACAACAATCTGACAGAAGTAAAAAGGAATGTGAAAATCCCTTGTTTGTTTGCAACAGTTTGTTGAGACTCTTGGTGCTACAATCGCTTCAATAGCATAAAGGTCTGGAGTGTTTCCATTTTTCATTTTAAATTGAGTATGAAAATAAATTGCTAGGTGAAGAAAGAAGAGCTTAACACTGAAAAATTCAGAAGGGCAAATGCTTGGTCTTGTTAGTTCATGATTCAGGGAAGAAACGTAGCGAAGAAGGTCTTAATAATAATAATTGGTTTTGGGGGGAAAGGAAATGGCGCAGTATCTGTCTCATATATCGTTGGACACCTGAACCGCGCTGTAAGGGAAGGGCAAAGGAGGGAGTGAAAGAAGAAAGGAGGAATAGGTGCCGTAGTGGAGGGCTCCGGTATAATTTCGACCGCCTGGGGATCTTTAACGTGCACTGACATCGCACAGCACACGGGCGCCTTAGCGTTTTTCCTCCATAAAAACGCAGCCGCCGCGGTCGGGTTCGAACCCGGGAACTCCGGATCAGTAGTCGAGCGCCCTAACCACTGAGCCACCGCGACGGGTAGCGAAGAAGGTCAAGGACTGAAAAAAGACACGCGCACAGTGCTAAATTCCAACAGGGATTTACTGCACTAAGGAAGGGTGGTTTTCATAGCATCGTATCAGAGTTGCACCGCCAGTGCATTGCAATAGCAAAACATCATCCAGATACACAAGCTTCTATCACAACTGCGCAACATAACGGTTTTTTACTCAGTCATTTTTCAAAAGTGCAATTCATTCAGCCTCAGTTATTTCACGTCTTAGCCTGTTTTAATGCGAAAGCATTTCTTGCCTCATGAGTGGCGTGGACATTATGAGCGTCACCATGGGCTGTGGAGAGACCGTGTCCTCATGAACTGTCGATTAACCATTAAGAGTGTCATTTTCATTTGTAGTCAATAATAATGACTGAATGAAAAGTTTAAATGACTGATTTACAGAATGAAATAATTTTCTAAATAATCAGGCACTCAATCTCCTAATTACACTGACTAATTCACGAGACTGGTGGATTACTAGTGATCTGATGCAACTGTCCCTCGGTTTGGGCTAGCTGGGAAAAGTTTTTTGAAAACAACGCTAAAGAGACACAGACGACGTATTCGACGTGGTGGCTTTTCTAAAACAAAGTTGGAAATTGGCGTCTGTCTCGTCCACATATGTGTCGACCGTATCTGTTTCGCGTTGTTCTCAAAAAACGATTACTAGTAAGCCATCGCTAAATGATGAGACAATGAATATGGTAATAACATTAATTGATTGAATGGGGTAAAAATGGCTAATCAACAAAATGAAATTAATAATAATATCAAACGACAATTGATTACCTAATTAATAAGATGTGAAATGATAATCACTTAACTAATAATGGGTTAATTATTTACCTGAATAAATATTTTCCAGCGGTGATTATTTCAATTACTAAGTAACAGAAGAGGGAACGGAACTTGAAATGTTTTCGAATTTCCATACGTAAGGATACTTAAGCGCACGTTTCATTTTTTGTGCACTTGTCAATGCATATCTAAAAAAATCTGGGATTTTTAAAGTGCGCAGAAATAGGCTAACAAATGAAATAATTAAGGCTCAATGGATTGCGCTTTTGGAAAATGATTGTGTAAGTAGCCTTTCTGTCACGCTTTGCCGAAGAAGCTGATATGCTGATATGCTTTGCTAGTGCAATGCTCTGATGGTGCAACTGTAATACGTTACTACATAATCACCGTTTTTACGTGCAATAAGTGATTGTTGGAAATTAGCACTGTTCGTGTCTCTCTTTCTACGTCCTTTTCCTTTTCTCGTTTCGCTTTTTCCCCGAGACAGAAAAGCTATTGGCATCGCTTCTTATTCACAGGGGAAGGGAGCAGTAATCGGAGTTTTTTTTCTCTCTAATGAGCTGGCTATGAGGGTAGTATCTATACGCGCCTATTTCCGTTGTAGCATAGGCGGAAGTGTAGTTTGGGAGATACAGGGCATTTCACTTGAGAGTGTAATTTTGAAAAACTGCTTTTTTATTTAAGTGCATGTTTTCTTTGGTGCAATCTAGTCACCGGCGGTGGCCAGCAGAAAACTGCTTAGGCATGCAAATTACCAAGTTAATTTCCAATGATAAAATAATAAATTTTAACCATTTAATTTGGACCTCGATATTTTGAGCTGGCTACTGCTTAATCACTCTCGTTTTGGCTATACATATCAAAAATTGGTTGTGGTTAACTCTGGTTAACCGTACTTGATTTGTGAAAGCTTCGTTTCCTCGGCACGTCTTCTACGCAGCGTCTCATTCCGTCACTGTCGAGAACTTAAACCGGTCTCTTCCGCAGTTGAAGAGTCACTCAG
The DNA here is from genome assembly GCA_030143305.2 of Amblyomma americanum. Classification (NCBI taxonomy): domain Eukaryota; kingdom Metazoa; phylum Arthropoda; class Arachnida; order Ixodida; family Ixodidae; genus Amblyomma; species Amblyomma americanum. Next base: position 8,261 of record JARKHS020019121.1, on the reverse strand, counting down.
GGACGTGGCACGACTTCTAGCCGCATCTTCGTTACGATGCTTCTCGAGTCGTGCGGCGCGTTCTTCTGGCGTCTCTTGAGGGCGTTGTCTCTTCCTCGCTTCGTTCTGCCGTTGTTGCGTCTCTTTCGCGCTCTCCATAACGACTACAATACACTGAGGCGAAGCGCATGCGCATATATATATATATATATATATATATATATATATATATATATATATATATATATATATACCCCGCGAGGTTACACCTCCTCTCCCTCCACCCCAGTAGAGCACATTTGGTGGAGCGAGCGGCGATGGCAACGAGGTCGACGGCGGCTCCATCTGTGGGAGCGCGGCTGCGGCGTTCCTAGGCAACGGCGACTCAAGGTCGTTCGTCGGCCACTGCATACGGCATACGGCATTTTAGGAGTGCATGTTGTTGGACGAGTCGGTCGTACATCGTTGAGTAAAGGTACTGCGCAAAATAATACAAACATGGACGACGGGCATGTAGGCGTGGCGCCCGTCCTTGTGCCCTTCTCGTCCATGTTTGTATTATTTTGCGCAGTACCTTTACTCAACGGCATACGGCATACGGCGCGACGAGCCGAAATGGCTCACTGGCGGGCATAGTAAAACTTTCGCTTTAATAATATAGGATGGTCTACCACACCAAACCGAAATCATTGAGCAGAGCAGCCCATGCATGGAGCCAAGCCTACAAGCCCGTCGCCCAACGCCGAACGTGTCCCTTGCTCTCTAGGCGGGCAGTCTGAATTCGATGCAGGCGTGTGCTACGAAAAAGAGGACGTCACACGCTCGTCGCTGCGCCACGCGCTTGTGTGCGAGGCTCCATAGGCTGCTTTCAATTTTTCGTGTACAAGCGGCGGACTATATTCTTTGCTATGCAGCACCGACGAGAATGGTGTTTTCGAAAATCAAAAACCAGGCATGCGTATCAACAGTGGAGAACTAGAAAGGTCCAGATAATTAACAAGCTTAAATGTAAAAGTGAAAAAGGCAAGTATTAGATGATAACGCATTCTAAAAAATTACTAACAGTTACAGGTGAGGCACTCTGTACGCTACGCTAGGAGTATGACATGGACACAGGCAATGCAGAGGCGAATCTATATTAAGCTGATGCCCGTGAACGAGACGCTGTCGGTAAGCAGACAGCCGGAAACAATTGACGGTGCGCGCCGAACAGACGAAGAACGTGCTAGCATGCAGCCCGAATAGGAGCGACTCGACAGGATCCCAAGGTACGGGCTTGAGAAGCGGAGCTAATGTGTGTGTCCCGGCAGGACGAAGCGCGCGGTCACCATGTTCCCAACATCACCATCGCCTGACACGCGATGAACTGCGTCGTCATATCATCGATGGTCACTCGAACAAGGTAGCACTGATTGCTTGCTTTCCTTTGGGGGTAAAGGTTTGGTTTGCTTTGTGGGGTTTAACGCCCTTTGCAAAGCGACTCAGGCTGTGTGGGACGCCGTAGTGGAGGGCTCCGGAAATTTCGACCGCCTGGTGTTCTTCAACGTGTACCGACATCGTACAGTACACGGGCCTCTAGAATTTCGGCTCCGTCGAAATCCGACCGCCGCGGCGGGGATCAAACTCGCGTCTTTAGGGTCAGCAGCCGAGCGCCATAGCCACTGAGCCACCGCCGCGCACTTTGGGGGTAAAGGCCCTGTGTTCATCGGCGGTTTTGAGATCGCGGGCGACCACGTGCGACCCTTCCCTTACGGCGCCGTTCAGGTGTCCAACGATATGTGAGACAGATACTGCGCCATTTCCTTTCCCCCTAAAACCAATTAATATTATTAATATTATTAACCATAAAAAAAGGAATTTTACAAACAGCGGATACTCAGCTGTATCAGGCCCCCGATAATGAGCCGCGGCTGAGTTTGCACACCCTGCAATGAGTGGCGCCACCAGCGAAGGCCCGCGCGCGGGCGACGTGGCAGACGAGGACAGAATAACCTAGGTGAGAGGTGTCTTGGCGTGCAGGCATGCGGCATCTTTGTTCGTGCGCACACAGGGCCAGAATTACGGAACTCGCTCTAAAGTTGTAGAGCGTTACGTCAAAATGACGACAGCATGACGGCAATGCGAGACGTCAACGCGTGACGGAACGCGGAATCAACCAATGGCTAGTAGGGTGCCGCCCCGGAAGAGTTTATTTGCACGACAAGAGGCCAATTTGCACGGCAAGGCGCTGTATGCTAACTTTTTTATAAGAACACGCAGTGAATAAAATAAACATTGTTTTATTCAGTCATAAAAGTGCATTTCACTCTCACTGCCATGAAGCAAAACAAGAAGGACATTCACTTTTGCAAATAACTGCTTTCGTGCGCAAGTTTTGTTGCCATGAGGGCGCGCTGGCAGATGTAAACAGTGAACATGGCGGCCTTCAAGAAAACAGCTGATCCCACGGCTAGTTCCTGCTTTTTTACGCGTCGTCTCTACCCGCCGCGGTGGCTCAGTGGTTAGGGCGCTCGACTACTGATCCGGAGTTCCCGGGTTCGAACCCGACCGCGGCAGCTGCGTTTTTATGGAGGAAAAACGCTAAGGCGCCCGTGTGCTGTGCGATGTCAGTGCACGTTAAAGATCCCCAGGTGGTCGAAATTATTCCGGAGCCCTCCACTACGGCCCCTTCTTCCTTTCCTATTTCACTCCCTCCCTTATCCCTTCCCTTACGGCGCGGTTCAGGTGTCCAACGATATATGAGACAGATACTGCGCCATTTCCTTTCCCCAAAAAACCAATTATTATTATTACGCGTCGTCTGAAATCAGGGTTCTATTTGGATGTCCAAAGTGCGCGAATAACAATTATCGAAGCCAGTGAAGGTCACGGGCCTCCAGAAAGGAACCTGCACGAAACGTCGGGCCCGAAAATCGACGAAGACAACTTGAGGTAAGCCTGTGTTACTGGTTTAAAGATGCCACATGCCAACCATATGATTTGGGTTCTATTTCTTTCACTTTAGCAGATACAAGACGTCCATGAAGCACGGCTTGTTGGATAAAATCAACTTTTTTTGGCTTCATAAATGTCTGCCACAAATGATTCAGTTGGGAAGGAGCAAGAACCAAGCAAGGCGGTTGGGCGCACGCTAACAACCTTGCTTGTTTTCGGTCGTTCTTGGCTGTGCTATAAGTTGCTGCAGCGCCGGACACGCATATGTTCCTGTAAAAACATATTAGCCCGAACTCAGAGCAAAGGTTTTTCTCTGTTATTCCCTGCTTTCGAAAAGCGGAACAGAAACTATTCCCTGTTTGTTTTCCCGCTGTGTTCGCTGCTGCAATTCTCTAAGCGGGAATTATAGTCTCGAAATGGCGCCAATACGAAGAATGTAGAGCGAGCAAGAGCTAATCATAATAGAGTTTATGGAGAGCCATCCGCTCTTGGCTCGGGCTTCTGCCGACCTAACAAACTCATACACAGCTGTTGAAAAACGCGAGCTGTGGAACCAGCTTGCGTCGATTCTCAACAACAAGGGGTCGGCCGTTTAAAAACATGATGTCTGTGCCTTGCGCCTTGCTAGCACTGTTTATTCCATCTGTGGTGTATTTTAGTCTCGGAGGAGGTGCAGGAATGCATAGACAAGTGGTTGAGCAATATTGATTGCTTCTCTTTTGCTAGTGCTCTTTTAGTTTCATGGTTTGCCAGTACCAATCAGCCGCACCTTTTACCCTGTTACAGCAGAGGAGATGAACGGGGAGCCTCAGCAAGTTGTCGACAAGACACACTGAGCCGCACAGACCGTGAGTTGGCTTGCCATTATTCAAGCGCCATACTACCCTTTCTGGTAGCTGCTTGAAAGTAATAGCACTATACTCTCTGGCAGCATTTGCAGCAGTAGCCAAAATACTGCAGTGATTCAACAGTATACACAAAACTATCTCTCTCTGGCTTTGCCACGCAGTGCAGAATGTTTATTTCTCTTGCAGTGAGGCTGTGATATCTCCTAGCAGTCTAGAAAATGTGCACATGAAATATGCTACAACAATGCTGCTCAAGATTGCTGTCCTGTATATTTATGTCAAGTCCTCTAACACATTGTACAAATTGTTTTGCGTATTCCACTACGTGATGAGCACATTTTTTTTCCCGACAGCTACACCGGTGCCCTCGCCGCAGCCCTCACAGCAGCACACACCAGAGCCCCCACTGCAGCCCTCACCGCGCGCCACGCCTAGCCTTCTTGGGAAGCGACGGCGAGACGATGGGGCCAATGAGGTGCTGCGCCAGACGCTGTATGAATCGCATCGTTTGGATTCCCTTACTGAGGCCCGGAACCGCCAGGACGCTGCTTTTCAGCAGAGTATGCTGGAGGTGTGTACGCACTGCGCACACTGCACTTTGAAGAGTCGAAGCCGTCACCTGAAGCATAAATATCAGTGCTCTCTTTTGAGCACCTCTACTTCTGTTTTGACGCGCTTTGTGGGAGGTGGTTGGGAGAGCTGAGTTTATGAAAATGACACGAGTCTTCTACAACCATACTTTGTCCAAAATATCTCAGCACCTGAAATTTTACATAAAGCTTAAGCGAGATCTCAAAATTGGTTGTCAGTAATAATTTGTAATTGGAAGTATTTTTACATGCAGGCCATAAGGGAGGTGACAGATGCTGTGCAGGCGTCAAATGAGCAGCAAGAGCTGCTCATCCGGAACGTGCACCTACTGACGGTAATCTTACAAAAGCAGCTTGAGCCACCTGCACCACATTGAATTGTTCATATTTATTTGCATTATTTGCTTGTTTTTTTTTATGAAAGTACATCTTAATATGTTTATATTTATTCAAGAACATTATTTACTTCTCTGCCAGGTGCTTGTTAAAATTTCTGTTTTATGTGTTTATATTTATTTACATTGTCTGCTTCTCTGTCAGGTTTGTTTTTGTATTTATTCAAGATAATCTCTGCCATGTGCCATAGCATCATTTTTTTATTTCTTGTAAGCTCTGCAGGCCCTGATGCTTCACACTGTTTACTTTCTTCCAGTTATGTAATTTAAGCTCTGCCAGGTGTGAAAGCCTCCTATACTCTTTTATTTTCCATTCATTTCAAATGTTTACCTGCAGCTGTGGCAGGTGCACAAGGTGCAATTTCTAGTGCTTGTTTTCTTTCATTGCAATATGTGGGCAAGTGCAATATGTGGGGCAAAGTTGTTCTGAAGTGACTGTAGTTATGAAGGGCATCTTAATATGGGGATTCTGGATAAATTTTGAACACTTCGATTTTGTGTCTGTTAGGGTTGTTCGCATGTTCCTGAGTCGTTTTTTTCGCATTACTTTTCCCGCTTTTCCGTATAGTGTCCATTGTGTGCATTGTAACATGTTCTATCCTCAGTAGACCCGAGGAAAAATGAGGCTTGCCAGCATTCGTCCAAAGTCACTTCTGAACTAGTGTTGAATGCAGGCAAAAAAAAAAAAAATTGGGGGGACGCTTGAGCTTCGCCTTTAAAGGTATGATGCAACGATGTTAATGGCTCTCGTTTGTGGGTCCGTTTACAACTTCAAACGCAGCCTTGTTGGCATCATCGTCTCTGATACTCACGTGTCTTTTTTTTCATGGTTTTTTAGTCCAGTAAAATCTATGAAGAGCAATGTCTTGTGTAGCACTTGCTGTGCATTCCACCAGTTAATTAATGTGTTTCAGCAAAGTGGAAACCAGGGCTACATTGGGCCTACAAGTATGCACAGCATGCCAAATCTGTGATTATTAGCATTCAAGGTGGCTGTCAAGGTGAAGCTTTATTTTAATGGCAAACAGCGCGTAAGACTTAGACGGAAAGCAAAGAAAACATAGGACGAGCGCTCATCCTGTGTTTCATCTGCTTTCCGGCTATGTCTTTCGCACTGTTCGCCTTAAAAATGTATAGCCAACTCGCCCGTTTGGCCACAGTGTAAGATACAACTGTTCTTGTGCAATCTCTGCGCAGCACTCGACAAGGCATATGCAAATCACTGTTGATGCTGCATGCTTTTGTTTTCCTGCTGTGTGTTACAGTTGGGAAACTAGTATGAACAGCTGTGGCGAAAAAAATTATTGTGACCAATGAATAAACGTGGTGCAAAAACAAACGCTTTACTGGTGCTTAGCTGTCTCCACACCACACTTTTTCCTTGTGCACATTCATCAAACACATAGTGACCACAAGCAACTGTTTGCCTAAATGGGCACGTCGACGTAAGCAACGGCGAAAGACGGTGTACAAGGATGCATTTCACTTGTTGGACGAGCTGTTCCTTCTGTGCGCCGACTTTGCAGACGGCCTCAGCCACACGCCGCACGCACTTGCTCAGCGTCGGTTGTGCGAGGCCGACGGTCTGCTCGTTGCCGACGCGCACTTGAAAGCCCCCGGAGGCAAAAAAACGGAGAGCGCACAGCACCTGCCGCCGCACCGACAAAGCGCTCGTCCGTACGCCTCGCAGTTCTTATGCAAGTTCGCCGCACACCACTCCACTGTCTCCTTATCGAGTCGAAATAACCGACGGAACAGCTCGTCCGTCAAGTCATACGCGTCCTCGTACACCGTCCTTCGTCGTTGATGGCGCCGACGTTGCCGCCTCCGCCACCAATAAATAGCACACGGCGCCGCCGCCGCCATTTTCCCTCTAAACTCTTTAGACCGACTCTTCGCGGTTGCAAAAAAGTCTAAAACCGCGGGCATAATTAGGTGTGCAACGTCATGCGTTTTTTTCTTGTTCGTGACGCTATTGCAGCTTCCCGTGACGTAACTTCTCAAAATGGCGCCGGCGACCAATAGGAGCGGGCATTTTAGAGCGCTCTCAATTTTAGAGCGGTTGGAGCGAGTTCCGTAATCCGGGCCCAGCGCATATTTTTGCGTCTCTCTCGGTCTTTCAGAAGGAATAGGGGACACAACCTGGGCCAGAGGGCGCTGCGGACGCCAGTGAACAGCGCCCTCTCCGAGCGATTCCTCCTAATTAGTCGGGCAGGACGACGAGCTTCGCCACTGACTTGTGTGCGTTGCCTGGCCCGCACGTGAAGAAACGAGTTTCGCGCGTGCGCACTCGTTCTTTCTGGCTCGCGCTTCGGCGCCGTTGAGAGCGGAGCTTGCTTCGCGCGCGCTATGCTCGCTCCGCTCGTGCATGGACGCCGTTGTGAGAGAAGAGCGCGCCTGCTCGAGGGTTTTCCGAACGCTTTGACACTGCTACGAAAATTTTGCGCGCGCTTTTGTGGTTTAGAGAGGGAGCAGCTCGTGTGCGCAGCGTCAAGCAAACAGTCCAAAAGGGCGCTGCTTTCGTCACGCCCTAGTTTTGTGCCCAGAGCGCATAACCACGTGGTGTACGAAGTGAAAACTGAAATTTAGCCTACCTTCCAACGAAGCTGCGGCACGAATGCGTTTCGCGTTTTTTTTTTCGTGTCTTCAAATAGTGCTAGCTCGGCTCGATCTGCTTGCTTCCGCCGTGCGTGCTGGTGACATGCTTCTGCTACCTTTTTCTTTTCGCTTTGAGCGGTGTTTCAATGTATTTGGCGCTATGCTGCTCACCCCAGTGTCACAGATCAGATCGCGCCGCGTTTAGATTTGTGCGAAATACGAAAGCGTATTTCGCAATATAGGTGCGCATTAATGAATCCCATTCTGTAGAGCTTTGAGAGTGTTAGCATGGGCGTGCGGCTGATGCGACCAATATGGGAACGCATTGCCGCTCCTCCTGGTGTCGCGCTTGCTTAGCCGCTTCTGCCATATGGTCGTATTGACAGCATATGGCGTATTTACCATACGGATATCTAAAAATAAGGAACAGCTTTGCGCACAATCTACGCACAGAATTAGGACATTAAACTCACAAACCGCTGGCACAACTCAGTTTTGATGCGCATCGACGGGGCACGTAACACTATTGCGCGGCCGCCCGAGGTCAAGCTCAGTGTTGTTGGCGTTACCGAAAAAAGTAACTAAATACGTTACTGGTTACGTTAAAAAAGGTAGCGCGTAATCGTTACCGTTACCGAAAAAAGTACCGTACGTTACTTTGCCGTTACTTCATAGCCATAAATGTTAAGTTTTCGTCACCTTAAGAACTTACGATAATTTTATAAAGCTCACATTTCCAAAATAACAACTAGCCTAAACAACGGTTTTACGCGATATCCTGATGTGGCATTCCTTGTGTGCTACGAGGTACATTCCTTGTGTGTGCATCGAGTTGGGGCTTAAGGCCGCCCCTCTTTTCCAGCTGCATACCTTTGCAGAAAGCAGGACGCCGGCACACGCGGAAACCGCTCCCCAGT
>JARKHS020019120.1:0-31032 GCA_030143305.2 Amblyomma americanum | reverse complement strand
GAACCTGTCTGACTAATGACAATCTACAAAAACCTCCCGTTGCTTTTTTTTGGTGCAGTCCACTTGTTTAATATAGCATACACAATATAAATCTCTACATATCACATATTGGTAGACATTGATATGTAGAGTCAACAATATCAATCGTGTGCTGCGTTACATCCGCCACAACTTTGCTAAAGCGCCTTCATCGCCCAAACTGCTGTTGCAGAGAATGTTAATACCTCCGGAACTGGTATACCCGGCATGCATCTGGGAACCTCACTATCGAAAGCTATATCATTCACTTGAAATGGTCCAGCATAATTCATTTAGTTTCATTCATATACTAGCTATAACAGGATCGCTGGCGCATCTCCAGTGAAATGAAGCCGTAACCTACCATCCTTAGTTTCACGTCTGTTATTCCTACAATGTCACTATCCCATATGGTACAATTATTTCCTTCTTTCAACTGGTCTTACCTCGCACGGCAGCCCTGTGCAATCGTCCTCCCGTGCCTACAGCAGCCATGAAGGATTGCCAGCTTTCCAAGAAAACTCTGTCTAAAATTGCTTGAGTAGAAACATCTGTAGCTGCTTTATTAACCGTTCCATGCCGTTTCTGTGCGATAACATAAGGAGCTCGTTCGGCGGCGTCCGGTGATGCATTTTGGTACGAAACGTATAGATGATCGGCGTGTCGAAATGCATCATGTCACGTGACCAGAGATATCACGTGGCGATACGGAATCATGATTGAGCAAAAGGATAGCGCGAGCATGATGTCACGTAGTGCTTGACGTCACCAAACCGGAAGTGTTCCTGCAACGTGTCAGGAACGTGTTCCTGCAACGTGTCACCCGCCGCGGTGGATCAGTGGTTAGGGCGCTCGACTACTGATCCGGAGTTCCCGGGTTCGAACCCGACCTCGGCGGCTGCGTTTTTATGGAGGAAAAACGCTAAGGCGCCCGTGTGCTGTGCGATGTCAGTGCACGTTAAAGATCCCCAGGTGGTCGAAATTATTCCGGAGCCCTCCACTACGGCACCTCCTTCTTCCTTTCTTCTTTCACTCCCTCCCTTATCCCTTCCCTAACGGCGCGGTTCAGGTGTCCAACGATATATGAGACAGATACTGCGCCATTTCCTTTCCCCAAAAAACCAATTATTATTATTATGCAACGTGTCATCACGGGTGGCGTGCTCTAACGCTAAGTAAATAGTAAATCGTGCTAAGCGATGTCGAAGGTATATTCGTGCTATCGCAAACCAGGCTTGACACTGCCTTGGACTTTCGCTAAGCTTTAAAGGTTTCTGGAAAAATGAACCTTGTGTGAGTCATGAAATTGCATCATGCCCATACAGTCCCATCGGATCGAACCATTGATTTCCCCAAAATTTTGATTGCTGTGTTTCCGTCACCCCTGTTACCAGTACCCTCTTATAATTATAAATAATAAATCGGAACAGTTCTCACCTGCTACCCTATCTGTTCCGTTCACATTGGAGATGTGCTGTCGACAAGCAGGAAGCAGGAGCAGACTTTAATTTCATAATCGCATCTAGCCGCTATGTCCGGTAAACTGCGAAAATGAAAGTTCAGAAAACGTTATCTCACGTCGGCTTATCCCCGCCGCGGTGGCTCAGTGGTTAGGGCGCTCGACTACTGATCCGGAGTTCCCGTGTTCGAACCCGACCGCGGCGGCTGCGTTTTTATGGAGGAAAAACGCTAAGGCGCCCGTGTGCTGTGCGATGTCAGTGCACGTTAAAGATCCCCAGGTGGTCGAAATTATTCCGGAGCCCTCCACTACGGCACCTATTCTTCCTTTCTTCTTTCACTCCCTCCTTTATCCCTTCTTTTACGGCGCGGTTCAGGTGTCCAACGATATACGAGACAGATACTGCGCCATTTCCTTTCCCCCCAAAACCAATTAGATTAGATTAGACGTCGGCTTATTTGCGGGAGCTATCGTCCGAGGTGCTTCCCCAACGAAAGGCGTGCTATGCGTTAGGTTTCGCGACTGCTGACGCACTAGCGTCGTCGTCTTATATGGTTGCGAGTATTCGAGTGCCGATTCTAAAAAGCTGCTCCTCGCGGTCATCCAATGCCTCTTCATGTGCCGCTGGAATTTGATGCACGTTCTTGTGGGTGCCTGCGTCAGTCCGTTTCAGTTCGAACCCTGGCGAGTTCGGCTGTGTATGAAGCTAGCATCTGCCTCTCTTGAGCGCCTCTTATTACATTTCGCTCAACAGCAGTGTGCAAAATTCACTTTTCTGTAGTGCCCGCGAGCTTTGCTACAACGACCGATCAATTTTTACAATTGTCATATTAACGTTCTAGAAAGCCGCGTGCAGCTGCTAATAGGTCATGCCAGTTGTGCTGGCAGAGAGTGCTTTTAAACGGCTCTAGCCCAGCCGCAGTGCCATAAAATAGTACTGAGTGCATTTAGCGCGAGATCTTTACTAAGTGCAATAATGCATTCACAACCCGATTCCTGATTTAAAACAGGGCTAAGAAGACCGACATGCAATCGCGATAACAGTGCGTCGTAGAAAAGTTCAGCAAATATCAGGGAATGAATGCTGGCTTACAGAATACTTCAATAAGATCGTATTTAAAGACTGCCGCTAATGCATGGCAGCGAGGAGGCAGAAACAGGAACAACACAGAACAAAGAAACAAAGAAACAAAGAAAGTTCAAGGGGGAGCTTCAGTCCTAAATGTAACGTTTCGACAGGAGGACTTCTCTTCGTCTGGGCAACGTGTTCATCTTTGGGACTGGTTTAACAGGACCTTCACTGCGACGATGAAGGACCGGTGATGTGGATGAGTGCGTGAAGTGGAAAAAGTGATAAGGTGGCTAAAGTGAAGGCATTATTTAACCCCTGCCAATGATCACCGCGCATACCCGGACGAAAATTCATGTTGTCGAAACTTTGAATAGAGTACCGAAGCCCCCCTCGAAATTTGGTCATTTCGTTTTGCGTTCGTGTGAAATGATGGACACAGTCAAGAAATAGTGAAAATAATGAGCATTTCACAAACAAAAATGGTGCACGCAGCCCAGATACTGATTGCACAAGCTCAGCAATGTCTGCAGAAACGTCAAACAAGAATACTCAAGGAAAACCAGTGACCTTTTAAACCAATTTTGTCCGATAAATTGCAGAATCATCGAGTGTATTCAACAGTCGTGCCGAAAATACTATGTAGGGCAAGTACGCAGATGCGTAAACCAAAGGCTGCCCTCCAGAAAGCAAATAAAGAAGTCTATTCTTAAATGATTTAGGTAGACAGAGTACAATGCATTTGTAGTTAGTAGGATAGAAAGTATAACCTCGCGCAACATGATGCCGTAGGCAATAGACCTAACAAAACATTTAAGCTATCCCTGAAACGTTTCTTTTGTCACTTCCCTTCAAGAAAGTTCCGATCAAATTTCTTTTAATCCGATTTGGATAAAAAGCTGACTGCTCCAAAGCTAATCGATGTTTTTTCGACTGAACTCCAAGAATCCGTCTCAGTCAGCATCTTCCTCAAGGCACTTTTGTTTGGCGAGTTCAGTGACAGGCTGCACTTCAGCAGAGTGATGTGAAGAGGTTCTTTTTCACTGGGCCACACATGTACAATGATAACATTTGACGAACTTTTAAGCGATCTCGCGCTTTTAGATCGGAAGCCGTAGTCTAGCATGTGTTTCTTTCGCATAAACTCGGAGTTTTACTGTTCCAAATCCCTTCAGGAAGCTCTTTAACACACTACACTGATTCCACCGAGTGTCCACACTGTGAGGTGCTACTTACTTTACCGCAGGTTAAACACTAAGGAAAAAAAAGAAAACTTAGATATAAAAATGAAAAATATTATTACCCGTAATATCACCCGCAGATTCTATGGAAGCCAGTGAGAGGTATTTGCTTTCTGCTTATCCTACGTTTTTTTTTTTTACTTCACAGTCGCCGATGACTTACAATGGAATAAACAGTTTTATGGTACTGCTTTGCAACTTTAAGCTTCCGCATTATTTCCTGCAAAAATACGTAAGCCCACCTAATCTGAGCCGGCCTGGACCCTGCTAACACAGGAAAAGCCCATCAGGATGTCGGGAAAAGGCGTGGTAGAGCTATCACTCAAACTCCGCATTTAAGGAGAGGAAAAGGCATTCATTTGCTCTTGTGCCCTGATGCAGAAAGCCTGAATGGCATTTCTAGCAAGACAGAAATGTGTCTCACTTGACGCCTTACAAGATTTATGAGAAATATTCCGCAGCTTTCTCTGCAGTGCTCACCGAACAAAGAAGTTCTTATTGCAGATGTTGCAGATTTAGCGCTGTTGAGTTTAATTTGTCAAACTTTAAAGCAACCCATGGTAGAGAGAGGACAGAAATATAGGTTTCCTGAAAGGAAAAACGAAGGGAACAAGTGAGAGGGAGTCAGCGTGCTCATTCAACGTTTCGACAAAAGTAATTGTTTTAAGACAAACTAATAAAAAAGCGAAAATTGGTTGTTGGGATAGGAAATGACGCAGTACCTGTCACATCTCGGCGGGCACCTAAACCGCGCTGCAAGGGAAGGGATAAGGGAGGAACTGAGAGAAGAAAGAGGTGCCGTAGTGGAGGGGTCCGGAATAATTTCGACCTCATAGGGATCATTAACGTGCACTGACGTCGCACAGCACACCGGCGCTTTTGCGTTTCGCGGCCATCGAAACGCGACCGGCGCGGTCGGGTTCGAACCCGACTACTCCGGATTAGTAGCTGAGTGCCCTAACCACTGAGCCACCGTGGCGGGTACGAACGAAAGTCCAGTGGTCAAAATATTGGCTAAGCACCCTAGGGCTCCAACAGCCCTTGCTCAGTTTCTGTCATAAAACAAAACTTTAGATGAAAGCACACAAATCACAGTGATGAAACTGAAACCACTGTGTTAATAACAACGCAGTCCAAAGAGAGTTTCTTAAGCATATTTTGCACAGTAGCCATATGTGTTTTGTATTGTTTTTTTTTGAAGCGCAACTTGCTAAGGTACCAGTATTGAACTCGGTTCAGGATTTTCGTTGTTATGTGTCATCCCCTAATAAAGTACAATACATATTCGTCCACCTACATTGGTCACCTCTCCACTAAAGACAAGAACTAAATATTCACTATGACGATATTAGAGAAACTATTCGTATACTTCCTCTTCCAGACAAATCTCTGACCACGACACAGCTACGCATTCTTCCATTCATGCATCTAAATACACTGATTACTTCTGCCCATTCTTTTCTTTGCGGTACGCGGCACTCCATGGCGTGCGCCAATTGTCCCGAGCCTTAAGCTAATATAAAGTATTCCCTTTTATCCTGTCCTATTGTTATTAGGTCCCCTCATTTTCCGTCCCCTTCGCCGACGTGGCGGGCTTGGACAGCCACGGACCAGCTCTCAGAGCAGTTGGCTCTGGTGGTCCCGAACAGCTTATTATGTGGAAATAAAGCTTTGTCTCTCTCTCTCTCTTTTCTCATTTTTTAGTGAAGGCATTGCGTACTGCAGCCACGTTTGAAAGACGACCCATCTACATGGAGAAGAGGGGCTCCTGGAGAGCTCAGAAGAATCCCACTTCGCCATGACTATGCAAATTGTGCCTTTTTGAGGACATTCTCGATCAACATTCGAGCTGAAAATTCGCTTGTCGTGACCAGATAATTCTAAAAACAGAGCATGCATGCAGAAATGAACCACGAGGCCATGCACATATACGTCGAGTAAAAGGTACGCAAGGGAACTCGCGCGGTTCGCTACATGAAATATCACAAGCGCTGCGGCAAAAAAGGGGCCATGTCCGCAAGCGCAGACGCCCTCAGGCGTAGTATCCGTTGATGAGTCCTGCCACAACAAGCAGCACTAGTCCATTGATGATGCACAACCTTCGGGGCACGTCGTTCTCGCGCACGGCTTCGGCGGCCCTGGCCACCTCCTCGACGGGAGTCAATCGCGCGGGGGGCTCGCCGGAGCTCTTCGTCGCGCGGCAGGCCCAGAGCAGGAGCTTGAAGAAGGACGTCTTCTTCTGGCCGCCGTCCACCGCGGCTGCAAAAGCATCGTCATTTCGGGTGTAATACCCGTACCAACCATATCAAGCACAACCAGCTACCTTCACACATTATTATTATCTCGCTCATTTTTACCCAAGCACAGCATAACATCTCAAAAGGCACCACATACCCAAATGATACGCGAATACACACGAAGATGTAAACTTTCGTCTCCACGTTTTAAGAAACTGTCATGGGTTTACGCTCTGCTGCGTAGAGCGCACAACTCACCTCATGTAATGCGCCTCGGCATACAACCATTCTACGCTTTTGATTGGTTAAACTACTAGCGCCTCCGCTCAATTTGGCCACCTTGATGAAGGAAGAGGCGAGAACAGGTGAAAAAGGATGTTCGTGGCTCGTAAAGGAAATCGCTCCCACGTGACCGTGCGCCATGACGATACCGCGAGCAGGCTGTCTCGTGACCTGCAAGTTCTCCAGGCTCGCATATCACGTGACAACTCGAAGCTTCTGATTGGTTACAATAAGAGCGCCCCAGTGAAGTTGACTACGTTGGCAAATTATCTTTCAATGCAGCCAAATATTCATATTCCAGGCCTTTGTTTTCCGCGCAAATTTGAAATATCGAAAATATTAACTGCTAAAAATTCCATAAAATTCTACAAAAATTCTCTTTTCACCTGACTTAATTATAATCGAAAAGTTTCCTCTAACGGGCACAACTCATCTAATGAACAACACTTCGAATGCTGCGCGAGCTAAGCGTAAGGTTGGTCTCGGACGCGTGTGCTAGAGCGTTACTGCATGCATTTAAAGTTAAAGAAAAATAAATATTTGAATAGACGTTAACAATTGACGTCAACGCTATACTGGTTGATTCAGGGAAGTCGACCCCTAATTTCTAAAAATAGGCTTATTAAGTTCTGAAGACGGCTTCTGCGGCAGAATAACTCCATTGTTGGCAGACATCAGAATACTGTGAGTAAAGTTTACCATTTAGCGGGGCAACAAGTTTCTGATAATTAACTCTATCACAGTTAGGCAACTGGCTGAATCCGAGGTTTAAAGTCGGCCGGTTGTACCAGCCATATCAGATTTTAGATTTCGGAAATGCGATTTTCTTCGATGCTATGGACCCAAAAGCTTTGGTTACATTGTGCCAAAATACATGGGCTTTCGAAAAGCGTGCAGGTAAAGCAACCCCTCCAGTGTACATAACTAGTAGAAATATGGAAATTTTGTTCCACAGTGCCGAGGGTAATGTTGGTTTCAAAATTCTAACAACTGATATGGCTATTACCAACGACCGGGTGCAAGTCCCTTATTGCAACCAGGTACCTAAGTTCAAAAGTTAATTATCAGATATTAGTTAAACATTTCACTAGTTAACTTTATTAACCTATTTTCTGATGTCCAGCTGCCCTGGTATTGTTCTGCAGCAGAAGTCGTCCTCATGACTCAACATGCCTCTTTTTAATTTTAGTGGCTGGCTTCCCTGAAACACCTGGTAGTTATCCTCCACAAATAACCAGCAATTCGTGTACTTTTGCAATTCGTGTACTTTTAAACAACCCTGCGCAGAATAGAATAGAATAGCCTCTGTTTTGTTCGACAGCATTCGGATATATATTGTGTTATTTGCTGTTCTTCAAGAAAAAAAAACGCGTCATTTGAAAACGCGAATATATAGCCTGTATATTTTTTTCAAACCACGACAAGCAGAATGCCTTTTCTTTTACCGTGGTTCTTTGGGTGCCTGCTTCTCTCGCGCCTCTACAATTTTGTTACCAGAGTCCCACAACATTTAGAATATTAGCCACATGAACTGAGTACATGTTTTCAACAGATAAACATTATTTGTGAACAGAGTTTTTACATTGTCCTCTTGCATCTAATGGTGCCTATCAAGTTGGGAGCAGAGTTAGTATACTGCATTTATTAATTAAAACTCGTGCATGAAACCAAAATGCATACATTCACAAACCTCAGGCCTCCAATAACACTAATTCCGTGTCTGAGCGGCGAATTGTAATTAAGAGTTTCACTGCGTTCCTATGTAGCGAGGTTCAATTTGTGCCATGTTTGCAGTCTTACAATCCCGTGTATGAGCCCTAGTAAGGAAGTTCTTTTACTTGATAATATGGGGCCTCCCCTTAACAAAAATGCCAAAAAGAAGAACAAACCAGAGTTTTGTGTCGGGCTTCCAATTGCCTAATGCTCGAACCTCAAGTCAATGGGCGTCAGAAAAATATGGCACGATACCTGCCGGTGGAGGGTTGTGCGTTGGTAAGGTTTCGTCCTTGGAGGGTGGTGGTTCGTCCAGGTCGACCCTCGGCTCAGTACTATCAACTGTCCAGAATGTCAGCCGATAGAGCTGCAATTCGAAGCAAATAAGCAACAAGGTGTTAAACGATAATTTTGCCAGAAGCCACTGCAACTCAGTTCTCTACATTTTGCTTCACCTGATCCGTCAGATTCGTCTTTTTTAGTGAGGCTCGCTCATCCTCTGCATCAAGCAAAGCATCGATTTACGCACAGAGCAGATAACAACAAAGCAAGGTTTCCAGCGACAGGAACGGCAGAAGGCATGACGACAACCGCTGACGCGTTATGTGGTGGTAGCAGCGTAGAAGCATTCAATAAGATAGTTTTATAACAGTTGCTACTGGACGATAACCTGATCTATTTTCTTAGTTTGCACCTATCATTTTATTCAAATGTGTGGTCATCCGATTTATATTGCAGGACGTGTTGTAAGAACAGAGAAATGATCCATGAGAATTAACTTGTGTATGCCGAAGTGTCGTCCCTGTTCAGTATTTCATCTCCACGCCTCTAAAATTTTTGATTGTTTGTGCTCGCGTGTTATTTTGTTCGTGTTTCATTTGACGCTCATGGCACTTTATCCTGACCCCTTTCTAGTGCCAGGGCTCTGAACCGATCGAAAATCAAATTATACATAACACGGCAAAGCATCCGCCAGGATGGCTCCACCGACCGGCGGCTTTGTTTCCGAACAGTCAATGGGAGCTTTCCACTACGGCACCTCTCTCTTCATTCCTTCTTTCACTACCTCCTTTATCCCTTCCCTTACGGTGCGGTTCAGGTGTCCAACGATATATGAGACAGATACTGCGCCATTTCCTTTCCCCAAAAACCAACCAACCAACCATTGCAAACCTTTCCCTCATTGTTTGCGCAGAAAGGAGCTCGTGCTATTCGCAAAGCGCCTGCAGAGCTCTCAAGCTTCACCTTTCTGCACGTTTCTGATAATGTATTCGTAACAAAAGGCATCATGCCGATACGCAGGATGTTTCCGCTCGGCGAAACTGGTCTGCCTGTATCATGTTGTACTGTAAGCGTCCAATGAAACACGAACAAGAGAATTGGTAAAAGAACTGCAAAACTGGAAGACATTACACTATGAAAGCACAGTACTAGAGCGGTTGGCTTTCGCATCGAAGGCGAAAAGACCGCTGTCTGGAACTGTTAATCGGCCACGCCTGCATTTCATCGTCACGCCGCTAAAATTTTTGATTGTTTGTGCTCGCGTGTTATTTTGTTCGTGTTTCATTTGACGCTGATGGCACTTTATCCCGACCCATTCCTAGTGTCATGGCTCTGAACCGATCGAAAATAAAATTATACGTAACACAGCAAAGCATCCGCCAGGATGGCTTCACCGACCGGCGTTTTGTTTCCGAACATTCAACATCACCACAGTGCTCGCTTAAGTCAGCGCGTTTCGAGTTACCTTGCGAACGCTTTAAGAGCAACGCCACCCTGCTGTTGCACAGCACCGGCGTTGTTCGTGTTTCACCCCCATCATCGCTCTCAGTGAACAAAGGCAATTAGCAGACCAAAAGCAAACCAAAAGCAATTAATGGAGCTGCTGCGCTCTATGCTTTAGAGCGGGTGACTTATGTTATGGATAAGGTCGGAATTTCGGGCCCTGAATAAGTTTCATACTTTAGCACAGCGTGTAACTTCTAGACGAATACACGCGGTACACTATGAATATGGAAACCGCGCAAAGAATTGTCGGTTTCAGGCCTTTATCGAAACAAAAGCCAGGAGCAATGTGTCACACTCCTGGTAGCAAACAAGAAAGAACTGCAGTGCAGGGCACATTGCACGAAACACCTGCGAAGAAAGGCCCTTCGCACAAGTCTCAAGATTGGGGCGTTGTTCTGTCACGAGCGAGAGCAACGTCGCACTCACGCTGTCCTCGGGGATGGGCTCGGTGAGCAGCGAGACGATCGTACAGACGCCAGCCGTGAGGATGAATAGAAGGCAACCGTAGTGCAGGTAGTGAATGCGCGTGATGGCCTCTGGTCTCGGGTCCGGGAAGCCGCACGGAGGCAGAGCGTACGAGTACTCCCAGGCGAAGCGTCCCAGGCCTGCGGCCAGGCCCGTCATGAGGCCCCAGAAGGCGCCCTGCTCGTTGATGCGCGACCAGCCCAGGGCAAGCACGTAGACGGCGCACACGGGCGGAGCCAGAAAACTGCTCACGCTCTGGATGTAGTCGAACAGCTGGCTGCCCGACGACACCTCGATCACCGGAATCCACAGAATGCTCACCACCACCAGCAGCACTAGGAAGCACCTGCGCCAAGCACACGAACCGTCTCAGTCACAGGATCGCCATTTCACCTGTGATGAATCGCTTGTCAGCAGCCTGAGCTGATGCGATATGTGCGTGTAAACGCAGGGATTCAAAAGCGTGTACCTCCATGTTCAATCTCAGGGATAAGCAGCAGACGACGAGATGACGCGACTACCCTAGATGCTACACCACTTTATATGCAATATGGCATAATTCAACATAATCCTGGCAGAAACATGCACCCGTTATCTATATGGTTGAAGCCCCTAGTTTCCCTTGATTTGAAAATTAAACGGCGAATTTTAGCACTTTTCGCCGAGCTGTGTGTTAGTAAAAGGGTATTAGTTATGGGATAGTTGGTTCATTTCGCTGGAAATGGTTACAGCGCCTGTGTCTGTCCGCTTCTTTGTCCCGTCTTTTTGCGCTGTACCTTTTCTTGTGTGTTAGTAGCCGAGTTCACTCTTTTCTTTGGCGATATCATGGGTTGGCCACATCAGTAGGAATGATAATGGTGATAATGTGATTAGTTTTATCCTACCAATTTTCTTAGAACGTGCAGTCTGATAGGGACTGAACATCTGTTGATTCCTTGACACACGCAGGTAGGGAAGAATTAAACTGAAGCTGTTACGTCACTTTTTTTGAAGCCGGAAGTTACGGCTCTCTCATTTCGTTTTGCTCGTCGTCTCAGCGCATTTGGGCATGCGCCTCTTGTGTCGCGAAGGCCAAAGAGAGCAAACGGTGGCTAGATGAGTAGATGTGCCCACCAGCATGACAGAAAGCGTAGTTCCGCATGTCTCCGCTTCATGGCGACAGAAATGGCGCTGGTGTTCTACACGCGATGATTGCGCGCGGATCATCTGCTGCTCTTCGCGATTTCAGCTTACCTTTCGCTAACCTCAATTTTGGCTCACAACATTATTTATTGTGTTGGCTATCACAAAATGCGATGACTAAAGCCGACACTTACTGTTTTGGAATACAGCGGTGAAGGCCCGTGACCAGCGCTACTTTATTTTATTCGTTTCCGTCAGCTACTGCGCAGCGCATTTGGAAACAGGCTTTGGACTTTATGGAAAAAATTACGAGTAAAATGTGCGAAGTGGGTTTCACATGTGATGAAGAGACTTTAATATTCGTCCATTTTGTGTTCGCGGTATACAGAATTGTTTAGGACATACGAGGTAGCTCTCCATCGTGCTGAGAGGAAGGAACCGAACTCCATGTTGTGCGTGAATGCCACTTGGAGGGACCGTTAACCGAACAGGACTACTCAATTGTCATTGGAGCTATTGTTTCGCGCCCTTCAAAATCATTACCTAGGTAGCAGGCTATATAGCGCTAAGGTTAGTCGCATAGACTGGAGTGGCTGAATGCTAGTTTTTCTGATGCCACCAAGATTTCCCGTTCACGTGAGCCGCGGCCACAGCCAACCAATGACAATATGAGGAGCCTTCTGTTGCCACCCGATGCTTTGGACAGCTTCGTGATAGGTCGCTTAGTGATAGCTTATCAGGATCCTTCACTGTAAGGAAGCATATAGGCTAGTCTGGCTGACTTCGCCTGACTAGCTATTTATCGCTGCTCAATCAACCGCGTTAAGGTCGGATGTCAGCAGCAAATAAGAACCGTTCCATAACCGCGTCATCAAGCTTCGACTTATCACAAACCTTCATTTCAATCATGGGCAATGCCCACCTAGCCAGCAGCTTTCAGAAAGAAAAATGGCTCGTGAATGCGGGAGGAAAAAACGAAGCATGTCGCTCAGATTCATCCGTGACTGCAGAGACACGTTTTCTTATTTCACTGAGTGCCCAAAAACAATCCGGTATGCCTTAATTCATTTGATAATTTACTTCACATAGATATCTTCGTTCCAAAATACCTCGCCGTGGTGGCTGAGAGGCTTTGGCGTCCAACTGATTCCAGGGTGGCGAGTGCGATCGTGGCTGCGGCGGCCCGATTTCGATGGAGGCGCCATAAAGAAACGCCCGCCTACTGTGCGATACCAGTTCAAGTTAGGGCAACCCGGGTGGTCAAAATTCAGCCAGAACCCTCCACTATGACGTTCCTCACTGCCCATATGTTCATTACTTCTTATTTTTTTTTATTTCACGTCAATTGCTTCATTCTTGTTTCAGAAACCGGGGCAAAGGCAAAAGGCGAGAAGTCTGACAAAGGCATTTGCCCCGTCAGCAGTTAGACATACAGGCATTACAGACATGTAAAACCACAATTGCGAACACAATTAACCTGTACTTACGCAACTTTAAATGCCGCTGCTATACATTAGAAACTGCCGTGGACCATTGCTTCAAGACTAATGCGAGAAAAACTGGAGGGGACACTAAAGCTCCGCCTTCACGGCATTTTTATTTTTATATAATGTATTTCAGCATTGCAGTAGCGCTATGGCGTCAATGGGTTAATGCAGATACATGCGCAATTGGTGAAATCAGCACTTCCAATGGTATACCATAATGGGAAATGTAGAATAGAAAGAGCGCACGATGGCACCACTACGCAGCACGAAGCAGGCACGGCGGCCGCTGCTGCGCGACAGACCGCACGCGTTAATGCGCCGAGGTCTTCCCTCGGTATACTGCTGCCTCTTTGTTGTCCATTAACGTAATTTAAAATTTTCCGCCGTAAGAAAATTGGTTGCCCAGTGTACAATAATTCCGGCGTCACAACGAAGGTCGATAAACAAGTGCTTAATGCCTGGTTGCGTTACTCCCTTTTAATGGATGACAACCTAGCTCTTAAGACATCTACTGCTTGGCTAGTTTGATCATTCGGGTTGGCAGGAACAGATGCAGCGTGGCACCGACAGAGAGACGGCAGCGCAAGAGCCGCAACTTGCCTCCCACCTTACATAGTTCTTTTAAACAGCACAAAATAGTTGTGTACGCGGTTGGTTCGCCCTTGCTTGTGGATAGGCACAGCTGTGTGTGTGCCCGTGTGCGTGCGTGTGCGTGCGTGCGTGCGTGCGTGTGTGTGTGTGTGTGTGTGTGTGTGTGTGTGTGTGTGTGTGTGTGTGTGTGTGTGTGTGTGTGTGTGTGTGTGTGTGTGTGTGTGTGTGTGTGTGTGTGTGTGTGTGTGTGTGTGTGTGTGTGTGTGTGTGTGTGTGTGTGTGTGTGTGTGTGTGTGTGTGTGTGTGGATAGGCACAGCTGTGTGTGTGCCCGTGTGCGTGCGTGTGCGTGCGTGCGTGTGTGTGTGTGTGTGTGTGTGTGTGTGTGTGTGTGTGTGTGTGTGTGTGTGTGTGTGTGTGTGTGTGTGTGTGTGTGTGTGTGTGTGTGTGTGTGTGTGTGTGTGTGTGTGTGTGTGTGTGTGTGTGTGAAGACTAACTGACAGGGTGCGGCACATACTGCACAGCTGTGCGCCGAGAGGGGAGGGGGAGGCAAGCTAGCGGCCAAGAGAGGATCAGCGCAGCAGAGGCCCATCACCGGTAGCAGCAGAGTGCGCTATCCTGAAGTGAATATTAAACGTAACGGCAGCTGGTTTCTAGAAAATATAAGGCGGAAGGCAGTCGCCTCCACGCAGAGGTTGCCTCTGAGAGAATCGAGCAATAAGAGAACAATTAATAGTCGGCTGAGAACGAAGGAAAGGAAGGAATGGGTAAACGTCAAAGATCCGCACGCCAGTCGACAACGCAGATGACTGCCGTGAATCTTGTACATAGTGGAAAGAAATTATGGGGCGTGTAAATCTGATAGTCCAGCTTAATTGATAAAGGACAGGTAGATAAAAGAAGAGCGAAAATCATCTAAGAATAGCTTTGGAGAAAGATTTAACAGATGTATCACTTTCTATTTTGCATTTTTACTCGGACAAGCGCTTTCTCTTAGCGTAATCGCGAACCAATTACGTTTACTCAAGTGCGAGTCAAAATACAATCTTTTACGCGTAGCTCGTCTCCCTTCCTTTTTCTCGTCTTTTCACTGCCGTGCTATAGCACTGTTCTTAAGATCTAAACGCACGCTACCCTCACTAGAAGGTTCTGTTTCCTAAAGTTACTTCAACAGCGGTGCCCAGTATACGCAGTAAAATGCAAGTAGATTTACAACTCTCCATCATCACGAAATCTTCAGTTGGCTGAGCAAAACAGAGTAGACTACACTCTCTAGCGCTCTTCACTAGGATGCCGCATTGTAGTTCAAGGGGACAATCAGTCAGGCTAGTTTATAATGCGTCCGCTTTTTCGGAAGGAACAAACTTTTTTTTCAGGTTTTTGTTCTTGTGTTGCCAAACGCTGCTGAAAAAAATTGATGCATTGTAGTATGGTTTGTTTACTTGGACTATAAAGGGGAGGAGGCCAAGAACACAGACACAACACGAGTGCAGTTGTTTAGATGAACTGCAACAAAAGCGAGATTAAAGGGCCCCTCGGAGTATGTAACAAAACTAAGAAGGAAAAAGTAAAATCCAGATAGACAAGTTGGCTTCTTCAATGTAAATTACAAAACTAGGTGTGAGCCTATAGTCTATACTGAAAACTGGGAGGGGGGGGATACATTGTGTCAACAATGGTTCCCGTGGGTGCCGATAGGCGCACAGGTAGTAGCGATGAGCATGTCAAGAGTGCAGCGTACGAGCACGTCATTTATGTACAGCACGTACTGTAGCGTAATTAGTGTTTGAGCTCCTGCGGACGTTATGTGGTGCCTTCTTTATGCGTGTAGCTCGATCGCTAGGCAAATCATAGGAGGAGGGGGAGCGTTTTCGCAGCCCTTAGAAATTCGGTGTTCTTTATGCAGTGACTATGGATACAGAAAAATAAAGCACAGAAAGATGATGCTGAGGGTCGAACCGACTGCCGCTTTGTGACTTGGTTTCTATCCTCATGCTGGTCTTTTCGGGCAGTAACATGTTGTTACGTCGCTACAAAATACCTACTAGGCAAAGCTTCCATACTTGCATGCTTGTGATATTCGAGTGTATTGCACAATTTACGTAAAATAGTAGTAAGTCTCGGGGGGATGAATTTGGCGCAGGAGAAGACATGCGCTTTTGAGTAATTTCCTCTCACCAGATGGCATGGTGTCCGTGGAATTATGTGAAGATGGTGGTCCACACATCCACATTTTTGGATGGGCACGTGTATTTGAGGTAAAGCACCGGACGCGAAATTCGGAGGTCGTGGGTTCGTATCCCACCTTTGGGGTGGGGATTTTATGCTTTCTCATCAATTATCTTAAAAATAATTACCCCATTATGCTTCCATTGATGAACACCAGAAATTAAACAAAAAAGGCGTCCCCTAACCTGCTTGTTTTCGGTGACTGTTGGCTTCCGTCATGTATGCCGTAACGATCCCCTCTTGCCCTCTCCCCTGTCTGCTCAACACGCCCAAGCTGCGGCGTCTTCTGCATGCTCAGGCCGTAAACAAATACTAAAGAAACGCTACAAATTTCCACCCTTCCCGGCCTCATGGACATCATGCTAGCAGAAAGTCGCTCCTAGCTAGACCACTTCCACCGTGACATCCTTGACTGTAAACAATGAGCTTGGCGCCGAAATCATAGCGCGTAACTGATGTTATACAGGTGCTATGCACATAGAAGTGCATCTCTTTGGGGGAGTTGGTGAACTGTATTCATTAGGGCAACCTGATCAAAGGGCCTTGGTCAAAGAAATGCGCTGGTTCTCAATCTTCTCTGTTGTCCGCCTCCTTCGGTACTGGCTGGCGTGATCTGTGCTCTGCAGTTTTGGTACACTATCAAACGAACCGAAACAGTGCTTGCCTGCCGACGATGACAAGCTCCTGTTCGGAGGCCTTCTGGCGGCGCATGCTGTTCCAGAGGTCCATGGTGAATAGCGTCGAAGCACTGTTGAAGATGGAAGCCAGGTTGGCCACCAGCGAGGCCGTCATCACGGACATCATGAGTCCCCGGCCCCCGGCTGGCATCAACCGCAGCACAAGCAGCGGGTAGGCGATGTTGGTGCAGCCGCGCTCGTTGCCGCAATAACTGCGACACAGCTCAGGATCCGAGCATCCTATCACCTCGGGGTACAGCACACGCGCAGCCATGCCCGGGAACACCATGACGAAAAGCGGCAGGATCTTCAGGTACCCCGTCAGGATGCTGCCGGCCTTGGCGTGAGACAGGTTCTTCGCAGATAGAGACCGCTGCACAATGACCTGCGGCACGGATGATCGGGCGCTTTTGGGAGAAGTGCCAAGATCTGCGCCCTTTTTTCTGCCCCTTCCTAGCATACTGAGAACAATCGGCTCAAAATGATATCATATGGCATATTAAAACCACTGCTAAGCAAAGGGTTCAGACATTGAAATCGGCTCCAAAACGCTCGAGTTTCTGCCATCTTGTCAGCGTGTTTGAACTCTGAGAGGTTTGTTGTCCTTTGGGGCGAAAGCTTCGTCCTTTCAGAGAGAAGCTGCGTTGCCACAACTGTCAGTTATTGGGGGGTTAGCCTTTAGTCCGCTGCGTAGTATCGCTTTGGGCGCGACTGTTCGTCCGAAGCGAGCAACGTATGGTTCTAGCCTTTCTTCCAAAAGAGCAATAGCTGGAAGAAGAAAAATATTTTGTGCCTGTGGTCGAAATCGAACCACTGATTACGAGCCCTGCGCGCTAGCGACTAGAGTGCTGCTACTTTTCCTCATTTTGTCATCACTGCAAACAATTGCAGTAGACCAAAAAACTCACAACGGCGCTGGGAGCAGCAGTGGAATCCAAGGCTGCGCTGTGTTTGAAAAACGTCTTAGGTTAGCAAGCTCGTTAAATACTTGCATCCATTCAGGTTTTTGGCTCTGAGCATCACACTTCTTTCTGATCAGTCACACTTTAGGTGCAGCGACGGCGTAGATGTAGAGCGCCTGCCTCGTGTCCAAGAGGACCGAGGCTTGAATCCCGGTGCCGTGCAATTATCCACCGGGTTTGAAAAAAAAACTCCGCGTGTCGATGGATTTGCATAACCATGCCTGGGGTGTGGCCTGAACTTGGTGACCAGAAGTGGCAACGCACTCCCTCGCCAGAACAGGATTGGGCCACACTTGTGTAGTACTTGGCCATACCCTTTAATGAGCAAACCAATTAGCCCTCGGCCCTGAGTCCCAAGCGGCGGCGGTCAGACCTGTGACGCAGCGGAGGGTGCTAAGAATCTCTGGCTCCGGACAGGCCGCCATTAGAATGTGAACCTGGCAACGTTTAACGCTAGAACGTTATCTAGTGAGGCTAGCTTAGGAGTGGTGTTCGAGGAACTAGCGGGCATTAAGTTGGATGTCATAGGGCTTAGTGAATTTAGGACAGGTGAGGCGTATATAGTATAAAGGTCGGACACATACCATGCTATCGCGGATTAGCGGATAGACGAGAACTAGGTGTGGGATTCCTCATTAATCAGAATATAGCTGGCAACGTAGAGGAGCTCAATAGATAGATAGATAAAGACAGAAGAGCTACAACTGGGGCTAGTTGGAAATGCATCCTTGAAGGTATGAAGATAAGCGCTTCTCCTGTGTGTTCGTCCCTTTACGTATTTCGGTAGCGCTCACCAATAACTTCAAGGATAGATAAAGAGATGGGCGAAAGGCAGGGATGTTAACAAGACAGGATTCCGGTTAGCTACCATGCACCGGGGAAGGGAGTGCGGGGATTAAAAAGCGAAGATAGATGGAACAGAAAATGCAGTCAAAATCTGTCAATCAAGGCAGTCGTTTGTAAAAAACAAAACAGTGCCTTGTAAGCCTTAATGGTAGTCGACTGTTATGGCCAAGAACCTAGGATCTTGTCCTCTGTGACAGGGCATGGATCAAGGTGTTAGGAGCTCCGTGGTATTAACGAGAGGGTGGAAGCTATCGTAATTGGGTTTAAAAAGTGGTACAAGATGAAGGTGGAGCAAGCCTAAGTGACTACATTCAACCATGATGACCAGACCGTTGAAAGCTTCTATGAAGACGTGGAAACGACAGTGAACAAAGTAAACTACACTACACTGTACTGATGGATGACTTCAATGCGAAGGCGGGCAGGTAGCAGGCTGCCGACCATGCGATAGGCGACTATGGGTTAATCAAATCAAATCAAATGAAATCAATATAGGTAATAGGAATATCGCAGGAAACTTATTAGCAGAGTTGGAAATGATTTCCGGACCATGAAAACCTTCGGCGAACGAGAGAACAGGAAGAGAATCTGCGAGAGTCCCAATGGTGAGACTAAAAATAAAATCGACTTCGTACTCTGCGCTCGACCAGGCATCATTCAGGACGTGGACGTCCTCAGAAAGGTGCCCTGTAGCGACCACAGAATGGTAAGGCACCGAGTTAACTCAAACTTGTAGAGGGAAAGCTACCATTACAGAGTGCGCAGTAGAAGCAGGCGGTAGGACGTTTCGACAGTATACCGGCAAGCTACCTCAGGAGACTAAAGATCTGCTTAATAAGCGCCAAATCACGAGGGCGTCTAAACCTACCGACAGAATAGAACTGGCAGAGCTATCTAAGTTAATAAATAAGCGCAAGGCAGCCGACATATAGAAGTTTAATATGGAGAGAGTCGAGAAGGCTCTTAACGACGGAAGTATGCTAACAGCGGTAAAGAGGAAGCTACGAATAGGTAAAAACCAGATGTATGCATTAAAAGACAAGGAGGGCAATGTCATTAGCAGTATGGATCAGATAGTTAAAGTAGCCGAAGAGTTCTACAGAAATCTATACAGTAGCCA
The DNA here is from genome assembly GCA_030143305.2 of Amblyomma americanum. Lineage (NCBI taxonomy): Eukaryota > Metazoa > Arthropoda > Arachnida > Ixodida > Ixodidae > Amblyomma > Amblyomma americanum. The sequence continues at coordinate 11,728 of JARKHS020019120.1, read as the reverse complement.
ACGTAACCAGAGCATTAATGATAGAGGCAGTAGCGCACAGCAATGCAGCATCCCGGCAGTAACGAAGGAGGAAGTAAAGAAAGCCTTAGGAGCAATGGAAAGGGGAAAAACAGCTGGTTAGGATCAGGTAACAGCCGATCTCTTGAAGGAGAGAGGGGAGATTGCGCAAGAAAAACTAGCCACCCTGTAAACGCAATTCTCTTAACTCAAAAAAGGAGACGCCAAAGACATGAAAAATTACAGTCTGATCTGCTTAATGTCCGTTGTCTACAAGGTCGTCACTAAGGTAATCGCAAATTGAGTCAGGGCAACCTTAGACTTCAGTCAACTAAGTGTTCAGGCAGGTTTTCGTAAAAGATATTCCAGAATAGATCATATTCACACTATCAATCAGGTAATATAGAAATGCGCAAAATATACCCAGCCCCTATATATAGCCTTCATTGACTGCGAGAAAGCATTTGGCTCAGTGGAAACCTGAGCAGCCATACAGGCATTCCGCAATCAGGGTGTAGAAGTGCCTTATGTCAAAATACTGGAAGATATATATAGCAACTGTGCGGCTGGCATAGTCTTTCATAAAGACCGCAATAAAATTCTAATATAAAGGGTGTCAGCCAAGGAGAGACGATCTCGCCAATACAATTCACCGCCTGTTTACAGGTGGTGTTCCGAGGCCCGGACTGGGAACAGCTGGAGATAAGAGTTAATGGAGAATACCTAAATAATTTGCGATTCGCTGATGACATTCATTGTGAAACCATATACTAACAGCGACAAAACGGCACTGTGTACATCCCTTACGCAACTCACGTTAGGGTTTTATACAAACTCGGAGCAGTGTGTTATTTATATCGCCGCATTCTAAGCTATATATCGCCCCGATGCCACTAAGGTTTTGTCTAGGTAGCAGCACGGATATCCACCCGGATATCCGCACGGATATCGCCGTTGCTCTACTTCACTGACAACTTTTTCTGATTATTGTATTTTCTGCCTGCGGTCTCTCGTGGGCTCCGATTACAAATGCCCCAATCTCGCAAACAGCAAGCATGCCATAAAAGTTGGCGACTTAAATCGGAGCAGAGTAATAGAGTGTAAAGAAAAAGGGTGCCGTTCATCCTTCCGCTGCTCCCTCCGTTCTTCTCTGCTGCGTCCGCTTGCCTCCAATGGCCAATACTCCCGACAGGACGCAAGACCGCTTGGAATGCAAAGGAGCCAGTATGCTCCTACACCTGTCACTATTCCTCTTCGGAAAAAGCGAAAATTGGAATATTTTATTTCTTGACAGCAGTATAACTTTCTCTTTAATTTACGCGTTGTATATGAGGCATATTTCGCTAATTAAAAAGAACGAAAAGGTGTGTATTTTAATACTTCCCACTTTGTCGCCCCTAACAAACATTGACAGGGTGAGCTGCAGCTTCTATCAAAGAATAACTTTCACTACACTTTCTGTACAACTGACAGAGCTCTATGTTTCTGTCGACAGCGCGCAGGTCCTCCAGGAGCTTTCATTTGCGCAAGCACGCGGCGTTTGCCGCCTGCAGACGTGTGCTGCGGTGGGCCTTATTAGGTGAGGCGATTAACAGCGTTCGCTTTTTCTACGCGTGCGCTTACCTGGTCTGAACACCAGTACCAGATGGCGTTGATAGTAAGTCCGATGGTCATCCCCGGCCACGGCAGGCTAGGGTCGTCGGCGGCGCGGAATAAGTGCATGTAGTTCTTTGGAACCGCATTGCAGGTCGTGTTGGCCCCGTGTGCCAAGGCGCCAAATTTCTCCACGAGTGCGCTGTAGCCGCCGACCTCGACGAAAGCTGCAAATAAGTACCAGCGAGTGCGGTCCCGGCATCGATGCTACTGCCGCAGTTTTGCACCATCAGTAAAAATAGCCTACTATATACGCTCTCCCCCCTCCCCCTCCCTCAAGCGAAAGTATGCTATGGAGCTGTACCTTTACTGTATACTGCGGCGCAAAAGACGCAAGGAGTGGCTTCTGGCGTTCTTACTTCGTTTTCCAGTTGCGCTGCGCTATCGTCGGAGAACGCTTTCGCGGAGTACCTCTTTTCCACCCGCCTTTCCTTCATTCATCAAGCTGCTGTGCTCGTCACGAGATGTCTTATCATTTTTATCCCATCCAATTTACTAATACGCGCCTCAGGAAGGAAAGTTGAGGAGAAATAAACATCACTGAACCAAGCTTACACTATATTCGTAAGAAACGAAACTGAGCAGGGTTATGCCGACATCATTTCTTAGACGATCGTAGCAGTATGACAGCCTTCTCCGGAACAAGAAGCGTTAGCGTCGGATGCGTCAGCTAAATACTCCCGCCCTCGCTAGCTCTCAATATTCCCAACACACCTATGGTAAGTTGTGCTGAAGAAACAAGGAATACGTCAGCAAGACAAGGGGCGGCGTTGAAGGTATAGCACCTTTGGCCAGGTGCACATAACTTGTTTTGTTTGTTTGCTTTTTTGCCAGGAAAAGGGCGAAGATTATGGAAATCTTACATTTTTCTTGCACTCTTTGAAACTGTGCAATGTATCTCCATCGACAATGAGAACATTTTTTTTTCAAACATGGCGGCTGTTTTCAGATGTTTTGTTAGTTTCTCGCTTTGCAACATTAGACGTCACTAAAGCACGTAAGTTGTGAACGACCGACAGAAAGGCAAAATTAAGCAATGCTTGGATTTGTGGTTTGTTGGTGTTTAAGGCAACATGGAAAACAACAGCTCAGTTACACATCACGTATTTACGATTCATTAGCAGGTGCAAAAAATACCTTGCATTTTTCTGGTTGTGCAAGTACTCATTAGAGGGGTCTTACAATGCTTTCGGTTTGAACGGAAAATTATAAGTGCCGGGATAACCAGCAGCCACACCAAACAAACACCGTTCAAGTAAGCGTTCATCCAGAAATCAGCATGGAGTCAAAAATCCTCCTCCTCTTTCCTGTACATTACCCCACTCCACTGTCTGGCAGGAAAATCTCTCCGGGCTTATAACATATTACCGCTCAGGAGACGCATATTTCTTAGATCGGTCGTTCTGCGCAGACTTACGACGCAATACCCATTCATAATTCGTATCCAAGAGCTCAGTGCCAGTGTTTGCGTCAGAATGCATAGCATGAGTTACGAGGAGTGTCACGAGAAGCAGTTGTGCAACGGATGAGGTCGCGTAAGAACATTTGACCCGCTCCAAGTTCTCAGTACCGGATTGCCATTGCATTCATCCTAAGATAACGACTGGGTGCTGCGGCCAAGAATCGGAGCCTGCGATCGACATTCGAGAACACCTCGAAGCAGCGTAGTGTCGCGCACAGACACTTACCCAGCACAGCAAGCACAGATGCACCGGCCACCATGACGACGGCTTGGACGAAGTCGATCCACAGCACGGCCGATAGGCCACCTGCGCACACCAAGGGTGCGAGGGCTCGAAACAAAAAAAAAATTCGCGATAACAGAGGAGACAAATGCAGGTAATACTTTTTTAACAAATTCGTTCGACACAGCAGACACTTAAGCGACAGAATGTGTGCCAGTGTGTCAAGTTATTTTCGCTTGAATGCTGAGGCGAAGTTAGATTACCTCCCTCGATGAAAGATCAGGAATAAGCTACCGTCATCGGCGATGGCCAGGTTTCACCGCTGAACTTTTTCCCCGATGATAACTTCGTTGCGTGATCTAAAGGCATTGAGAAAGCAACGACCATTTAATAAGAGTGTCTCTTGAAAGCCGTTCAAGCAAAGTTATTTTTAAAATGCACAAATTAGCTCCGTTTTAAAATACAAAGGATTACTGAGAAAGCTGAGCGCAAGCACGTTATGCTGTCGAATCAATGGCTGCACCTCGTAGCGCAAGTGTCATGACATGACAAACTCTTCTCTTGAAGATACCTGTCCGTACCACTTATAAATTCCCGAGAAAGCGCTCATAGCGGCTAACGAACCAAAGGCGGCTTCACACATAACACGTATAGTAGAGAGGCAGGCTAGTTGGTGACTAGTAGTAGAATGCATCTTTAAACCGCGCAAAAAAGACAAGGGACGAGGAAGAAACCAACAGGAAAGAGCGTGGAACTTCAACTCGTTTATTACAACCGCGCGTCACATTTATGCAATCATCGTAATCGCATTGTAACCTGACAACCGATCATCACGTAACACTGGTGCGCAGGTGTTTACGGGACATCATGCAGTCTAGATATGAATACTGTTTATATCAGACAGGTTTACCGAGGTTTTGCTGACACACGAGCAGGATTCGTTCTCAATACAGTAGGCCTCGTACACTTCTCTGCTTAGGTTAGGCGCGAACTTAAGCAGGTTTGTGGTACCGGGAACCGAGGCGTGCAACCACGGAAATGGCGACAATGGTTGGCCACATGCCCTCCCCCCGCCAATGCGCCTACTCCTGCGTGGTGCTCCTGAAGTCCGACGTTTATACAACATCCTGTTTGTCCGATGTAGCTTTTGCCACAGGACAGGGGTATACGGTATATGACGTCCATTTTCCACGGGACAAATCAGTCTGCGTGCTTGATACCGCATTCTTCCTTGTGCTTTCTCTGCTCCTTGTTGCATAGGCCGGCCAGTTTTTGGGTTGCGGTGAAGACCACCGGCACGTCACCCTTCTGAGCCACTTATTTCAAGCGATGCGAGAACTGGTGGTAGTATGGGATGGCAACGGGCCTCTTGCGTTGCTCTTCTTACCTGCGGCGGTGCTCAGGTACGCCCCAGGCTTTACTGGCAAGGGCCTCTAGCACAGAGGTGATTAACTCCCCGAGAAAACCAGCACTGGTCAGCCTTTTTAGCTGGAAACCCACGCTGTGTGCGATTTCGCGATTGCAGGACTTGTTCAGAGCAGCACGCAGGCAGTTTTTTGCGATACCGCTTTTAACAAGCTTGGAATGAGCTGACTGGTGACTTAAAATGGCTCTTTTTGAGCGAGGCTGATACCTGCAGCACGCTCGGGTTTCGCGGACAACAATACAGATATCAAGGAACTGAAAAGATCCTAGCGCTGGCACCTCATGGGTGAAGATAAGACCAAAAGAGCACTCGGAGAAGATTTGTAAAACCCGGTGCACCGCAGTCGCACTCCCCTCATGCGTAACCTCTTTCAGGAAAATAGCGTAGTCATCCACGTATCTAAAACGCTTAGCCGAGTAGGCTGTGTCAAGGCGTTCAGGAATTCGTTTTTCACGGTATAATAAAAATGTCACTCAAGAAAGGGGCTATGCAAGAGCCAATACAAACACCACGCTTCTGAATGAAGTTCTTTCCATCAAAATTGACAATAGTCGATGAAAGATAAAACCTAAGCATTTCTAAAAAGTTATCTACACTTAATTCGCATGCATTCTGGAAGGCCATAGGGCCATAGCCATCAATTGAATCTTTAAGAGCGCAAAAGAGTTTGTCCTAAGCAATGGAATAAAACAGGTCGGTTACGTCTATTGAAAAAAGGGAACAAAGATTGATTGGAGTTTCCGTGGTCACGAAGAAATGCGATAATCTCTTCAGAATTCTTTATCCAAAACGGGTCCTCTATTAGGAGTATACGCAAATGTTTTTGTAGAAACTTGGATAAAGCCGCCTGCCACGTATCGCGCTCAGAAACGATGGCTCTAAAGAGAACACCTACTTTGTGGGTTTTCGCGGAAAAGAAAATGCTCAGTGCTCCGGTTTTTTTCTCCTTTTACAGTTTTCCCAAGATTTGTCAGGTTGTGCCTGGCGCACAAGGCCACCGCTAGTTTTTTTTCAGCCGAGGAGCGCTACACTTCGTGGCGGAAAAGTTCTTTGAAACGGCTTCATTCGCTTTTTTACGATAAAGTGGAATAGGTAGAACAGCGAAGCTACCCTCCTTATCTGAAATCATTAAGGCGAGATCATTGTGCTGGAGATAATCGATGGTTTCTCTAACCTGTAGTCGGTCTTTTTTTCTGGCCTTCTTCGACACAAGACATTTCACACCTTCCCAGATGCACCAGCCTTTTTCATCTTCAGGCACACGTTTAGCTAGATCCTTAACCAGGGACAAGAGACCCTCTGGAGAGACATTAGGCTCAGTGCAGAATGTGGGCCCATTGGACAACATCTTATCAACAAATTTCGGCACAGTGCACGGATCGACATAAGAAACTTTTCCTGGTTGTGAACTGACACTTCCCCGAAACATTAACCAATCAAGGAGAGCTGGAAGACACTGGGACAACAGCAGTTCGGTGCAAACTCTAGATTCACCAGAGTACCTTCTGTACACAGTGACATGGTTCTCTGGTCTCTCAGGCTGGGAGGCTGCCAGCATACGCCGGTTCTCATGAAAATGTTGGACTTGCCTCCAAAGTTCAGAGCGTAGTATCTTCAGGCGCATTGGCGGGGGGAGGGCATGTGGCCGACCATTGTCGCCACTGCCGTGGTTGCACGCCTCGGTTTCGCGATACCACTATCCTGAATAAGTTCGGGTCTAAAGTAAGCAGAAAAGTGTACGAGGCCTACTGTATCTAGAAGGAAGGAGGGGGGAAATCCGACTGTGCGGCCTGCTCGTGCCCCCCCCCCCCCCCTGCCACCGGATACGGGCCGGTGTAGTTTCGGCTACTAGGCTTTGTTCCGGTGCAACGCCAGCGGTGGGGATGGGCTTGCCGGGGCCCGTCCTCTGGGGATGCAAAACCCCATGGGAGTGGCAGCGACTCCCAAGCGACTGAGTGGGCCAGTCGCGCACGTGAGGTCCGATGCCTGTGCGGAGGCAGGCCTGGTTTTATAATCAGGTTGGACTCACGGAATTGGGCTCGAAAAGTGCTCGAAAATCAAAAGGCCCCTGCATGCTGGGGCGTGCGTGGCTACCGGCTGGCGCGTCGGTTTCTGGTCACGGAGAGGCCAGGTCCGCGCGGGGGTTTCCAGCAGAAGGGCTCCTTGGGAGCGATGTCCTCGGGGAAGCAGCCAGGGATGGCTGACCGCGGGGCCGTGAGGCTAGAGCGCGGGACGCCGAGGTACGGGGGACCTTAGTACGACCGATGCGAAAACCGTCGATGTTGTGGAGTAGCGGTGGAGTAGGCCCGGGTTATCTCACCCTCGGCCAGGTTCTTGGCTTGTGGCCCGGTCAGCCCAGCCCTCAACACTCCCTCCTCAGTAGGTGTGGAGCATGCCAGGGGAGGAAATAAGTGCAAGGTTGGTTGGTTGGAAGCACAGGTGGGTTCCCGGGAGTCTAATTCCATTGGCTGGATCCACCACACATACTTCGGGAGTCTGAAAAACCGCGAAAAACACTTGACGGTTAGTAGCTGGGCAGTGATTCGCAAGTCCGAACCGGACCCCTAAAAGTCCTGGAGGAGCCCGAGGCAGCTGCCCCAGTTTAGGATTTCCTGTCTCCGAGTCGGAGCTATTGCGTCGTTGGGTGGTCGGGCATCCCGTGAGTGGAGCCGCACCATTGGTCAACATCGACGCCCTCCCTGTCCTGGCCAGACAGGAGTCGAGCAATGATAAAATGAGGGTCAATATCTCGCTGTCCCCATTCCCATCACCTTACCCATAACCCTTCCCTTAGTCCCATTCCCACAACCTACTTCCCACCCCCTCCGCTACGTCCCAGGGGAGATCAGGGGAGTCTCCCCGGGCCCGCTCCCCCGGCTGTGGGTCGCTTGGTAGCATTACCTCATTTTTTTATTTTCCCACCTACGGGTGGCAAAAGCACAACATTGCCTTCGGGCCTTTTCATTTATATTACGATTGGGTTAAGCCTGTGATACTTAAGTGGTACAGGTAGGGGCCTATTGGTTTACATTCCTTTTCTGGTTGCCCCACCATACTTATGTATCTAGAAGGAAGCCCGTTATACCTAGTGACACGGGCTGGGGCATTTTATTGTTTAATCTTTTTTCTTGCCACACCATAATTTTTGTATCGAGAAGGAATCCGGCTCGTGTGTCAGCAAAACCTCGGTAAACCTATCTGATATAAACAGTATTCATATCTAGACTGCATGATGTCCCGTACACGCCTGCGCAAAAGTGTTACGTGATGATCGTTTGTCATGTTACAATGTGATTACGATAATTGCATAAATGTGACGCACTCTTGTAATAAACCAGTTGAAGTTCCGCGCCCGGTCCTGTTGGTTTCTTCCTCGTCCCTTGTCTTTTTTGCGCGGTTTCAAGATGCATATTCTACACATAACACCTCATTTCACTATTTCTTTATGTGCTTATTGACAGGCTGCTTAGATATGAGCCCTATAGCTCTTCATAAACAGAGGGGCTACGACATTAACTATCTAATCAAATATCAATTTAGAAAATAATACATTTTTAAAAGACATCGGTCAGCGACCTTTGCTTGAGGTATATACTAATGCCTGGGTTTCCTCGCAGAAAATTACTACAGTGTTGCTCTTCCACTTTATAATCAGCATAATTATGCCCGAATATCAAGATTAACAGGTACATATCAGAATACGGAATGATCACTTTTGTTTGCAGCTCGAGTCCAATAAATGCAAAGGAAAACACAACACGCCGCCGTTAGCCTCTGGCCCGTCCACCTCCGAAGTTTCGCGCCCTTTCTTCCACCCAGCTAACTACGAACAAGGCGAGAATGGAGGGCTATTTGGCTCATTCTGCGGGGAATCACGCTAAACTTGGTACCAAAATGAAAGCCGAAAATACATGTAAACACGAATACACCAAGTATACACGCGTGTACAAATCATTATTTTGTGCATTGTTCGCCTTGTAACAAGTTAACCACGATTCCCCGCACTTTAAACTGCTGTTTTAATCTTCTGCTTTTACAATGAATCATTCAGTATGTGTGTAGAGTTCTGTTGCGCAAGCAACTCGGAGAGTATAGTGCTCCACCGCTCATAGCCAAAGCAGTCAAGAGCAAGAAAACGAGCCGCGGGGCATTGTGGCGAGTGCTTTCAGTCGGGGAACATCCCAGCCTGTCTTGCGGTTCTGTGGCGGCAATGTCTCCACTTCCTAGCACCATGATTAGCAGTATCAAACGTGGTGGTGGTACTGCGATGTATATGCGCTCAGATTTCAAGTACAATGCACTCACAGAGTATAATATTGTAAATGAAAGCATTGAATGTGTCGTTGTACAACTTCATGACATCCTGCTAGGAGTGTTTTATCGCCCGCCATCTGGATCCTTGAACCATTTCTTGAACTCTATGGAAGAACTGTTTGAACTAAGTCTTGAGTTAAAACTACAGTGTGCTTTTGTTGGCGATTTTAATCTAAATGTTTCATCAGACACCTCCGGCTATTCGCGCCTGCAAGAGCTGTTTGTGTCATACGCGTGCTGTAACTTAATAGAAATGCCAACTAGGATTACTCCTACCTCTCAAAGTACTTTAGACCTTTGTATTACAAGCTTTCCCCCTGACGTCGTCAAATCGGGTGTATTGATGTGCGATTTAAGTGACCATTTGCCAATCTACTGCATTTTACCTCACAAAAGGCCTAATTCAAATAAGCAACCAGTTTTAATCCGCCATTACTGTCAAAAAATATCAGCAATTTCAAATATCTTCTCTCAAATCAAAGGTGGGACACCATTTTAAAGGAAACAGATGCAAACAAAGCGTACGAGGCTTTTCTTTCCTGCTTTATGGCTGCATACGAGAAGTGTTTTCCCCTCGAGCCATGGGTAAAACGAAAAAAGATAAGGAAGCCTTGGATCACTCATGAACTGCATATGAGAATCAAACAAAAAAACAGGCTCTTTGAAAAATTCCTGAGTACCAAGCATGAAAATGACTTTACACTGTTTAAAAAAGTTCGAAACAAATTAAATACAGATATTAGAAAATCAAGATTTGAATACTACATAGCTAAGTTTGCAGACATTACGGATAACTCACGGCTAATGTGGCAAACCGTGAGGGAGGTACTCTCGAAAAACACCCAGCACAAAAAGGTTCCGTATCAAAACGATGCTATGACTGACAGTGAAGTCGCAAATTTATTTAATGACCATTTCATTGCAGTCGGATCATGCGATGAGAAATCAGCTAATTTACCGTGTGAGCAGTTCATTGTATCAAACGCCGCAAACACATTGTTTTTAGCACCCACCGACGAACGTGAAGTGCTGGATATTATTCTGGCACTAAAAAATAGCTGTGCTCCAGGAGCAGACGAAATTAAACCGAAACCTCTAAAGGCTGTAGGTGAAATAATCAGTTGCCCACTCTCTCACATTTGCAACATTATTTTATCTACGGGCGTTTTTCCGCAGAAAATGAAACTGGCCAAAGTGACTGTTGTGCACAAGGGTGGCCCCGCGAACGAACTAAAAAATTATAGGCCCATATCAGTACTACCAGTATTTGCAAAGGTAGCCGAACAGGTTATAAACAAAAGATTCGTCCGATTTCTCACCGCGCAAAATATTATAGCCGATGAGCAATTTGGCTTTAGGAAAGATAGATCAGCCGAAACCGCACTCCTTGGGATAAAGGAAAAATTCTAAGCAACATTGAAGAAAAGGTACACACCCTGGGAATTTTCCTCGACTTCAGAAAGGCATTCGACTGCGTTCAGCACGATGTTCTAATAAGAAAGCTTCCATTTTACGGATTCCGCGGCGTGTCGTTGACCTTAATTGAGAACTATTTAACGTCAAGAGAGCAATTTACTGTCATAAATGCTGCAGCTTCACATGTAAAAACAATAAAATATGGTGTGCCTCAGGGATCTATTCTCGGACCTGTACTCTTTATTTTATACCTGAATGATGTTGTGAATATACCAGGCAGCGAAAACCTAGTGTTGTACGCTGATGACACAAATGTCTTTTTCTCAGGTATTGACCCCTACGCGCTCGAAAGAAAGGCTAACTATTGGTTGCCTGGTTTGAGTACATGGTTAAAACTAAACAGGATGCAATTAAATGCTAGTGAGACCAAATACATTCTCTTCAGGGCAAAAGGTGTTAAAGCTCCTGACAACCTAAACTTAAACTTTGAAAACACTCAGCTGCAACAGTGCTCAAAAATTCGTTTTCTAGGTGTTTTGTTTCAAGAAAATCTCTCTTGGAACTCGCATGTTGATCAGCTTCGCAGTGATCTTTGTCGGGAGGTTGGCATTTTAAACAGAGATATTATCTCCCGGCGTCCGTAAAGCGGCAAATATACTATTCATTAATACATTCCCGTTTAAGCTACTGCTCCCTTGTGTGGTTAACGACGACACAGACAAATCGAGTTCCCTCCTTGCAATTCAAAAGCGGGCATTACGAGCTGTTGGGAAAATACAGTTATTGCGCAGCTGCCGGCCTTTGTTTAGGTCTTATGGAATATTAGAAATAAGTAAACTGCACACATACAAACTATGTCTCGAAATATTACGCCAGTACAAACTAGACAAAATAACCTTCGAAACCACCTATCACACTAAACTTAGCACATACGAACTTCGAAAACAATGTATGGAAACACCTCGTGTACGCACAAATTATGGTTTTCAGAGGTTAGGATGGCAAATTCCTGACTTAATCAACCAATACCCTATTATTCTCGATACTGCACGCACTACCCCCTCTATACGTAAATACAAAATGTTAATTAAAGCAATGCTCATAAATGAACCTTAAAGATAAAAACTTAACGTATACCTATCACTAGTGTATGTTTTGTAAATATTGCTATGGTCGAATTCTGGTTAATGTATGCTGTGTGTGTTTTGTAAAGCCAGTGTTTTGTAAAGATGTCTTA
>JARKHS020019119.1:0-80034 GCA_030143305.2 Amblyomma americanum | reverse complement strand
GGCGAGGCAGAACGGGTTAAGGGACCGCATCGTGGCACAGCCACCGAGCCCACAAAGCGACGCCGGTGGCCGAAGCTGCTTAAAAGCTGGAGCGGGAGAGGATGTTGATGGCGATGGTGTTTCCAACTGTCTGTCGAGGGTGCAGTGCACTGGTGAGGTCAGCGCACGATCGGGCGAAGCGGTGATGGCGCAAGGCTGGCACATATCGGTTCGGTTGAGAGCGGGCGTCCATTCCGGCGAGATGTCCGGTGGACAGGCAGCAAGAGGGGCGGGGAAAAGCGTGGTAATCCAGAGGGGAGCGATCACCTGCATGGCGAGGCAGAACGGGTTAAGGGACCGCATCGTGGCACAGCCACCGAGCCCACAAAGCGACGCCGGTGGCCGAAGCTGCTTAAAAGCTGGAGCGGGAGAGGATGTTGATGGCGATGGTGTTTCCAACTGTCTGTCGAGGGTGCAGTGCACCGGTGAGGTCAGCGCACGATCGGGCGAAGCGGTGATGGCGCAAGGCTGGCACATATCGGTTCGGTTGAGAGCGGGCGTCCATTCCGGCGAGATGTCCGGTGGACAGGCAGCAAGAGGGGCGGGGAAAAGCGTGGTAATCCAGAGGGGAGCGATCACCTGCATGGCGAGGCAGAACGGGTTAAGGGACCGCATCGTGGCACAGCCACCGAGCCCACAAAGCGACGCCGGTGGCCGAAGCTGCTTAAAAGCTGGAGCGGGAGAGGATGTTGATGGCGATGGTGTTTCCAACTGTCTGTCGAGGGTGCAGTGCACCGGTGAGGTCAGCGCACGATCGGGCGAAGCGGTGATGGCGCAAGGCTGGCACATATCGGTTCGGTTGAGAGCGGGCGTCCATTCCGGCGAGATGTCCGGTGGACAGGCAGCAAGAGGGGCGGGGAAAAGCGTGGTAATCCAGAGGGGAGCGATCACCTGCATGGCGAGGCAGAACGGGTTAAGGGACCGCATCGTGGCACAGCCACCGAGCCCACAAAGCGACGCCGGTGGCCGAAGCTGCTTAAAAGCTGGAGCGGGAGAGGATGTTGATGGCGATGGTGTTTCCAACTGTCTGTCGAGGGTGCAGTGCACCGGTGAGGTCAGCGCACGATCGGGCGAAGCGGTGATGGCGCAAGGCTGGCACATATCGGTTCGGTTGAGAGCGGGCGTCCATTCCGGCGAGATGTCCGGTGGACAGGCAGCAAGAGGGGCGGGGAAAAGCGTGGTAATCCAGAGGGGAGCGATCACCTGCATGGCGAGGCAGAACGGGTTAAGGGACCGCATCGTGGCACAGCCACCGAGCCCACAAAGCGACGCCGGTGGCCGAAGCTGCTTAAAAGCTGGAGCGGGAGAGGATGTTGATGGCGATGGTGTTTCCAACTGTCTGTCGAGGGTGCAGTGCACCGGTGAGGTCAGCGCACGATCGGGCGAAGCGGTGATGGCGCAAGGCTGGCACATATCGGTTCGGTTGAGAGCGGGCGTCCATTCCGGCGAGATGTCCGGTGGACAGGCAGCAAGAGGGGCGGGGAAAAGCGTGGTAATCCAGAGGGGAGCGATCACCTGCATGGCGAGGCAGAACGGGTTAAGGGACCGCATCGTGGCACAGCCACCGAGCCCACAAAGCGACGCCGGTGGCCGAAGCTGCTTAAAAGCTGGAGCGGGAGAGGATGTTGATGGCGATGGTGTTTCCAACTGTCTGTCGAGGGTGCAGTGCACCGGTGAGGTCAGCGCACGATCGGGCGAAGCGGTGATGGCGCAAGGCTGGCACATATCGGTTCGGTTGAGAGCGGGCGTCCATTCCGGCGAGATGTCCGGTGGACAGGCAGCAAGAGGGGCGGGGAAAAGCGTGGTAATCCAGAGGGGAGCGATCACCTGCATGGCGAGGCAGAACGGGTTAAGCGACCGCATCGTGGCACAGCCACCGAGCCCACAAAGCGACGCCGGTGGCCGAAGCTGCTTAAAAGCTGGAGCTGGAGAGGATGTTGATGGCGATGGTGTTTCCAACTGTCTGTCGAGGGTGCAGTGCACCGGTGAGGTCAGCGCACGATCGGGCGAAGCGGTGATGGCGCAAGGCTGGCACATATCGGTTCGGTTGAGAGCGGGCGTCCATTCCGGCGAGATGTCCGGTGGACAGGCAGCAAGAGGGGCGGGGAAAAGCGTGGTAATCCAGAGGGGAGCGATCACCTGCATGGCGAGGCAGAACGGGGTAAGCGACCGCATCGTGGCACAGCCACCGAGCCCACAAAGCGACGCCGGTGGCCGAAGCTGCTTAAAAGCTGGAGCGGGAGAGGATGTTGATGGCGATGGTGTTTCCAACTGTCTGTCGAGGGTGCAGTGCACTGGTGAGGTCAGCGCACGATCGGGCGAAGCGGTGATGGCGCAAGGCTGGCACATATCGGTTCGGTTGAGAGCGGGCGTCCATTCCGGCGAGATGTCCGGTGGACAGGCAGCAAGAGGGGCGGGGAAAAGCGTGGTAATCCAGAGGGGAGCGATCACCTGCATGGCGAGGCAGAACGGGGTAAGCGACCGCATCGTGGCACAGCCACCGAGCCCACAAAGCGACGCCGGTGGCCGAAGCTGCTTAAAAGCTGGAGCGGGAGAGGATGTTGATGGCGATGGTGTTTCCAACTGTCTGTCGAGGGTGCAGTGCACCGGTGAGGTCAGCGCACGATCGGGCGAAGCGGTGATGGCGCAAGGCTGGCACATATCGGTTCGGTTGAGAGCGGGCGTCCATTCCGGCGAGATGTCCGGTGGACAGGCAGCAAGAGGGGCGGGGAAAAGCGTGGTAATCCAGAGGGGAGCGATCACCTGCATGGCGAGGCAGAACGGGTTAAGGGACCGCATCGTGGCACAGCCACCGAGCCCACAAAGCGACGCCGGTGGCCGAAGCTGCTTAAAAGCTGGAGCGGGAGAGGATGTTGATGGCGATGGTGTTTCCAACTGTCTGTCGAGGGTGCAGTGCACCGGTGAGGTCAGCGCACGATCGGGCGAAGCGGTGATGGCGCAAGGCTGGCACATATCGGTTCGGTTGAGAGCGGGCGTCCATTCCGGCGAGATGTCCGGTGGACAGGCAGCAAGAGGGGCGGGGAAAAGCGTGGTAATCCAGAGGGGAGCGATCACCTGCATGGCGAGGCAGAACGGGTTAAGGGACCGCATCGTGGCACAGCCACCGAGCCCACAAAGCGACGCCGGTGGCCGAAGCTGCTTAAAAGCTGGAGCGGGAGAGGATGTTGATGGCGATGGTGTTTCCAACTGTCTGTCGAGGGTGCAGTGCACCGGTGAGGTCAGCGCACGATCGGGCGAAGCGGTGATGGCGCAAGGCTGGCACATATCGGTTCGGTTGAGAGCGGGCGTCCATTCCGGCGAGATGTCCGGTGGACAGGCAGCAAGAGGGGCGGGGAAAAGCGTGGTAATCCAGAGGGGAGCGATCACCTGCATGGCGAGGCAGAACGGGTTAAGGGACCGCATCGTGGCACAGCCACCGAGCCCACAAAGCGACGCCGGTGGCCGAAGCTGCTTAAAAGCTGGAGCGGGAGAGGATGTTGATGGCGATGGTGTTTCCAACTGTCTGTCGAGGGTGCAGTGCACCGGTGAGGTCAGCGCACGATCGGGCGAAGCGGTGATGGCGCAAGGCTGGCACATATCGGTTCGGTTGAGAGCGGGCGTCCATTCCGGCGAGATGTCCGGTGGACAGGCAGCAAGAGGGGCGGGGAAAAGCGTGGTAATCCAGAGGGGAGCGATCACCTGCATGGCGAGGCAGAACGGGTTAAGGGACCGCATCGTGGCACAGCCACCGAGCCCACAAAGCGACGCCGGTGGCCGAAGCTGCTTAAAAGCTGGAGCGGGAGAGGATGTTGATGGCGATGGTGTTTCCAACTGTCTGTCGAGGGTGCAGTGCACCGGTGAGGTCAGCGCACGATCGGGCGAAGCGGTGATGGCGCAAGGCTGGCACATATCGGTTCGGTTGAGAGCGGGCGTCCATTCCGGCGAGATGTCCGGTGGACAGGCAGCAAGAGGGGCGGGGAAAAGCGTGGTAATCCAGAGGGGAGCGATCACCTGCATGGCGAGGCAGAACGGGTTAAGGGACCGCATCGTGGCACAGCCACCGAGCCCACAAAGCGACGCCGGTGGCCGAAGCTGCTTAAAAGCTGGAGCGGGAGAGGATGTTGATGGCGATGGTGTTTCCAACTGTCTGTCGAGGGTGCAGTGCACCGGTGAGGTCAGCGCACGATCGGGCGAAGCGGTGATGGCGCAAGGCTGGCACATATCGGTTCGGTTGAGAGCGGGCGTCCATTCCGGCGAGATGTCCGGTGGACAGGCAGCAAGAGGGGCGGGGAAAAGCGTGGTAATCCAGAGGAGAGCGATCACCTGCATGGCGAGGCAGAACGGGTTAAGGGACCGCATCGTGGCACAGCCACCGAGCCCACAAAGCGACGCCGGTGGCCGAAGCTGCTTAAAAGCTGGAGCGGGAGAGGATGTTGATGGCGATGGTGTTTCCAACTGTCTGTCGAGAGTGCAGTGCACCGGTGAGGTCAGCGCACGATCGGGCGAAGCGGTGATGGCGCAAGGCTGGCACATATCGGTTCGGTTGAGAGCGGGCGTCCATTCCGGCGAGATGTCCGGTGGACAGACAGCAAGAGGGGCGGGGAAAAGCGTGGTAATCCAGAGGGGAGCGATCACCTGCATGGCGAGGCAGAACGGGTTAAGGGACCGCATCGTGGCACAGCCACCGAGCCCACAAAGCGACGCCGGTGGCCGAAGATGGTTAAAAGCTGGCGCGGGAGAGGATGTTGATGGAGATGGTGTTTCCAACTGCCTGTCGAGGGTGCAGTGCACCGGTGAGGTCAGCGCACGATCGGGCGAAGCGGTGATGGCGCAAGGCTGGCACATATCGGTTCGGTTGAGAGCGGGCGTCCATTCCGGCGAGATGTCCGGTGGACAGGCAGCAAGAGGGGCGGGGAAAAGCGTGGTAATCCAGAGGGGAGCGATCCCCTGCATGGCGAGGCAGAACGGGTTAAGCGACCGTTCGTGCCACAGCCACCGAGCCCACAAAGCGACGCCGGTGTCGCCGCTCACCGTCGCGACGCCTGCAAGCTGCAGGCGCCCCCCTGCGGGGGAAACAACCTCCTTCGTCTACCTTATAACCAGTGGGGGGTTGAGCGTCTTACACCTTGGTCAGTTAGGCCAGGAGGTCCAATTAAAAGTCTGCCAGGCTGCAGAGTAGCATCACATCACATAGACACCATCGTGGAGGTATCTCTGTGGGACGAGAGAGACAATCTTTTGAGTCAACTAGATGTCCCACATGGTATTTCAGACATTGTAGAGGTGAACAAAGCCTCGAAAACCTCTAGAAAATCTGCAAATCAGGACTGGGAAAACTGGCTTCTACGTTAAGACTCAGGTTCCTTTAGGAGGCAGTCACTTGGCACTAAGTGGCTTAATACATGCTCAAAGTACCTAAAGGATTGGGATTGAATAAAAACATTATGGTTAAGAGCAGATCTCTATCGAAACAGGTCTTGATCCAACACCGTCAACCCGGCCCTGTAGACGATGTAAATTACAACCCGAAACTGCAGCGCACATTTTTGGCATCTGTAAGCCTGTTCACCTCCCTAGAGGTGCACGTCATATTTCATTTCCAGTGCCATTGTTTCTAAGCTTAGAGAGATTCATCCCGGTGCCCAGTTGACAAGTGAAAAACTGTTCACCGAGCGTGTGGGGACTCAGATCAAACCTGATACCATTGTGGAGCTGCTGCATGCTCGTATGTACATTTTAGATGTGGCAGTAACCTGAGACAACGGCACCGAGATATTGGACCGCCTGTGCAAGCACAAGAGAGACAAGTATAGGACAAGTATAAGTTTTTGCTTTTTCTCGTTCCTTTTAACTCTTTTGCTAATTCCTACATCGAGGCTTTTCCGCCACGTTTTCGACACTCACTGGCATGCTTTTTAAGCCTTCCTAGTGTCATTCTAGACCTGCTCTAGCGTGTTTTTTTGCGTGTCTCCTTTGTGTTAGCACGTGGTCGCTACTCTTTTTCTTTGAATTCTTCTTTCCCTCCCACAGTAACATTGTTCGCCCCTGCACTCTCTAAAGTATCTCTGGATCAGATTCTGCTTATTCGTCATCAATCTTGTCATTCTAGACCTGCTCTAGCGTGTTTTTTTGCGTGTCTCTTTTGTCCGTGTTACTTCTCTCCGCATTTTCTTTTCTTTCTCCGTATCTCTCTCTCTCTCTTTGTGCCTTCCTAACCCTTCCCACTCCACTGCCTTGTCTTTGCTTAGTTTGCCCACGCTTTCCTCTGCCCATATGTTAACTCCTTTTCTCTATCCTTTTCACTGATTATTTCCCTTCCCGCCTTTTCTCTCGGGCTTCTTTCTCTTTGCGCCTCGCTTACCCTCACTCGCAGGGGGTCCCATACCACTATGGGGGACCACTCCGAGGGAAGCGAGCCGCAACCCAACACTGGCCACGCCCCCCGCAGCCTGTGGCGCACGCCCTACCACCAGCGGCTAGCTAGTGTGGAGGGTGAATGCCGCTTCATCCCGCGCCACCTTCGCCTGCGGGTGGGACTCCTCCTGGGGGAATACAACAGGGGACAACGAGCCCTCGAAACGGCCAACTTCCCGGGCCTCTAAAGAACCCTCCCCTACCATCAACGGTCAGCCTAGCTGACGAGGACTCCCTGGATGCCTCCCTTGCCTCCAGGCCCCCGTCCCGTTCTCGATCGCAGATGGTGACGCTTCAGCGGGCCCAATACCTGAAGGAGCACCCAGACCAGCTCCCAGGTACCAGGCGCCAGTCTAAGAAGCCACGCGGCGCCAAGCCCAGACCCAATAACGCGACGGCGGACACACAGGAGCAGGTGAGCCCTTCTGCGGAAGTCACCCATCTCACCGATTCCCCTGCAGGAGCCTCCCACGAGGAGCCAGGCCAGCCCCCTGCTGAGCCAGTCAGCCTTGCGGACGCTGCTGCCCCAAGCACAACCCCCGCTGCCAGCGCCAAACGCTCCACTGCCCTGCAGTCCCTGCTGGTTGCGGCCACCCAGCAGCTCCACCCACAGTCCTCTAATGCCAGTGCCCAATCACCGTTCGAGGCCCAGCCTGAGGACTCTCTGCCTTCCTCCTCTGTCCAGGAAAATGCGCAGGTAGGCAGGGAGGCTGCCCCTTCTCACTCCTTCCCTCCTGAAGCACGCAGCCAGCAACTCCGCGGCCAGAAAGGTTGGGTCCCGGTCCAGCGCAAGGCCAGGCGCGCCCAGCGGCTCGGAGACGTCCCCGCTACTCAACGGTGCTATTCCAGCCCCTTCAGAGGTCCCTCTCTCTCCGTGACGTGGTGAGGGAGGACTACAGCGCCTTCCTCTACTCCCTGCCTGGTGTCCTGGAGGTCTGGATCAACCGGCGGCGTAACATCATCGCTGCCGACGTCGCCTTTGAGGAGTCCCTGGCCGGTCTCATGGGCCTAAGAGCGCTCCTCAGCGTGCCGGTCAGGCCCTTCGACGCATCTCGACCAGACGGCTGCCTCGGCACCGTCTTCGGCGTGTATCCTGCGGTGCCAGACAGGGACATCGCGGACACCATCGAGGCCACCGTCGATATCCAGAGTATTCGGCGCACCGCGGCGCCGTGGCTACACTGTGACCATCCGGTTTGAAGCTGCCCCGCCTGACCAGGTCCTGATCGCTGGGATGCTGTTCCGGGGTCGCCCCTTCAAGGCCCGGCCCCTGCTGTGCTCCCAGTGTGGCGGCTTCAATCATGTGGCTGCCTCCTGCACGAGACCTCAGCGCTGCACTTTCTGCAGTCGCCCTCACCACCGTAGGTCCTGCACTGCACAGACCCCCAGGTGCCTCCACTGCAGAGGGCATCACAGCGCAGTGGACCACACCTGCCCCCACTGGGATGAGCAGAGCCAGGTAACCACTGCCCTCCGGAGGACAGTCAACCCTGCCGCCCGCCATGCAGTCATGGCCGATGTGCCCCAGCAGCAGCCCCACCGGGAGCAAAGGTCCCCGTCAACCAGGACAACCGGCGGCCTCAGCTACGCAATGGCCTTGCGGTCACGGAGCTCCAGGCCCTCCCGCCCTACTGCTCAGGCTCGAGCCCCTACCCAGGCCACTGCCCAGGACGCCCAGCAGACGGTGACTGCTGCCCTGCTGATGGCTATCCAGATCCTCCTGCCACAGCTGCTCCTAACTCAGGGGCTCGTCGGCTGTGTGAGGCAGCTCTCGCTGGAGCGAGCCCCACAAACGGCAGTCATTGCCAGGCGTAAAGGTCCCTGGGCACGGCCGCACGTTCTTCAGTGGAACATGAATTCCCTGCGTGCGCGCCACGCCGAGCTCAGGGACCTCCTGTTGCAGGGCACATTAAATCTTGATGTGCTTGCCTTGCAGAAGACGCGCGTCCCAGTCGATGCCGCCCGCCTCCCTGGGTACGCGGGCTATGCAGGCCGCTCCAGCTGCGCACTGCAGACCTGCAGCGCGGCCCTCTGCCTGGACAGCTGTCACCCGCAGGAGAGGCCTCGTGCTGGCATCTACGTGCGGAGCAACCTGCCCCACACCATCCTGGACGTGGCCTCCCCAGACATGGGTCCGATGGAAGTCTCCGCCATCCGCGTCCGCCTCGATGACACGGACACATCGGTGGCCTCGGTCTATGTCCCCCCCCCCCGCGTCCCCTGGGACCCTTCTTGCCTAACAGCGCTTTACTCCTGCCTAGGCAAGGATGCTCTAATCTGTGGCGATTTTAATGCTTACCACAGAGACTGGGGCAGCCAGACAACCACCTTGCACCGCGTAGAAGAAAAAAACTTTTGCTTTTCACTAATCCCGTGGAAATGTGCCAGTTTCACTTTACTCCTTCCAAATAAACTATTGTGTCTAAACAAAATTAATAGCGCTAAAATAATTCCCAAATAATAATGATTCCAAATGAAATCACTGGGACCTGCACGCCCTATTGTAGAATAATCAGCGCAGTCGTATTTGAGATACCTGTGACTGCCTGTGTTGTGTAACGGTTGCCTCTTTCGCAGTCAATATGTAACAATAGACTTTTTTTTCGAAGAAGATGCGTACATACAGCGCAAGCACTTTTCATACGGCAAGAAAGAAGCTTCATGAGCGGCCCACCATACGTGTTGAGGTGTCGACTGATGCGATGATGAAGAAATTGCATCCATCGCACGTAGAGCAGCAACAATCTAAAGGCAAACCATAACACAAAAGAATTGAGCCTCTATGGAATATCGTTTATGCCAACAAATTTGAAAGTATAGGACGATGCAGAACCAAGTTGTAGTGCAACTACACGAAGATTGGATGTCATACCGCTTTCCACCTCTGAATAGCTAATCAACTCGCCCAAAATTTCGTATTGTGCAACCATAAAAGTCATCACAGAAAAATCGTTACTGCGGATGTAACACGATACTGCTAAACAAGGCAGAAATTTTGAATAGGGATTACGATTGAAAGAAGGATCTTCAACGTACGAATACTTCAAATGCTTCTACATCGACTTAATCTTTAATATGTTTGCATTACAAATTTTTAGTTTCTGTAGTAAGTAGATGCTGTGAGCTCGATGCTGGAAATCTCGATACTGGCAGCGTGGCTACACTGCCACTTACACGGCATATCTATAAAGAACCAGTGCTTGTCTTGAACCAACTCAAGAATTCCGCTTTAACTGGACCACACACCGGCTCGGACACAATCAGAAAAAAAACAAGTACAAGCTGTGAGTTATGCCTTCGTCGTATATTCTAGGTAAGAGCTTTGGCATCCTCTACTACCGCAGACACTAGCGTAGTTTCAAAGCAAATTATATTTATTTAAATTTTTAATATTGTTACAAAAGCACAGCATTTTGCAGCCCTTTAGTCCCAATGATTCCAGTTGGAATCATGCAAAGAAGTTTTAAAGAACCGACAAGAGTTTAATTTTCTAAGTTTCTAAAGTTATCCTTCTCCTACACATGCTAGTTCCTGGATATCGATTTTTTTATTGAACACTTTAAATTTGAGGCCGGAAAGTGTTAGGCACAGCTGCCAAGAAGAGGTAGCTTGTGGTTTTGAATTTTAACCGGGAAACTAATTACTGGACAAAGTGTGCATGGCAGATTCATCAGACTCTATCAAGGGAGCAACAAATTCTGTCGTCGCAGATGTTTCATTTGATGGCGCCCCAAGGAAGTCACGAACATTCTATGCAGCGCATGTAACTTCCTCGCAAAATGCAGCAATTGAAACAGTTCCGCAGCACAAAGTCGCGAAGTAGAATTTGCAAATTCGTGACCGTGCAGAAACAGAGTGCTCCTATTTCGGCCAAGCCTGCTTTTGTTAATCATGCTCTTTAGATCAGAACGAAACAGGGTGGCATCGTAAGCGCACGCTTAAGTCTTAATTATGCGCTCTACTATCGAGAAGCCCCAATTACCTTTGTTTTCGAAGGCACTGAGCTATAAGAGCTGGAGATGTATAACGGCAGTTACAAAAGTGATGTCGGACAGGTGAGAAATAAAATATATTGGTAAGCCCTTGGTGGTCTGCAACGCCAGTGTTCCCACGAGGCCCTAGTTGAGAGGGGGTGGGCGAATGAGAGGGTGCTCGCGCATTCTCATACCATATGGGCGTCCTTCATAGCCTGAGTTGCTTTGGGACGTTTAACACCACAAAAAGAAACCAATCATACGATGTTTAGGTTTAGGTGGTTTAATGTCCGAAAGTGACTAAGGCTAGAGTTTTCTGAAGGAGACGAAGACCTAGTGGGTGGCTACGTGTCTGCTTTGTAGTGCTAGCTCAGGCATGAGAAGACATACACATCTGATGATTTATAAAATATACGTTCGCCCAAATTTGGAGTTCGGGTGTGTTTTATTCCCGGGAGCTCCTGCCTATGAACTTCGCCCTTTTGTGCTGTTAGAGCGTGAGGCGTTGCGCCTTTGTCTTGGGCTTCCAAAATATGTCGCCAATGCTGTTCTGCACCTTGAGGCGCGAATGCCATCGTGATCAGCTAGGTTTCGCCTTTTAACAGTTCAAACATTTTTAAAATTGTGCGACTCACCTCTTCACGCTTCCAGTATAATATTTCTTAGTCAACCTTCCGCCTTTTTCAGTGCTGCCTGGTCTCGTTTTCATACCCCACAGATATGTTACGTGCAGTCCCTCCTTGATCCCATAAATAGTCATTTCACAGATGTCCGCCAAATGTATAACAACTCATCTGTCCAGATTGAATTCGATGACATTTTCCCATCGAATGCAAAGCTGCAGCCCTTCCCGCTTCTTCAGGGTCTGTTGCAGGACCACCTAAGGTCCTTCCCCTCTCATGTTCTTATTGCTACCGATGCCTCGCAGGATCGTGAGAAGGCAGGTGTGGGAATTTTTTCGCCTTCACTGGATTGGTCTTTTTCTCTCCGTCTTCCTGACTTCACTCCCACTTTTCTGGCTGAATTCTTAGCAGTAATCTTAGCCTTACGAAAATTAGAAACTACCGTTGCCCAGGTTGTGGTTATGACAGACTCTCTGTCCATTTGCTCTTCCTTATCCTCACCCACTGAGTCTCGGGCATTACGCCTCTTTAAGTTACTGATTCCGCTCCATCTAAATTCGGTAGGGTTGCTTTGGGTACCAGGTCACATGGGTTTTCACTTAAATGAGGTTGCAGATTCCTTAGCTAGAGCCTCTCTCTGCGGCTCAATTGTTGCTGTCCTACCAACGTGTGCATATACAGCTGCGGTGAGGTTTCGCAGCTACACAATATTTCACGAATTTGCTGCCTCGACTCTTACACCATCTCCCGAATATCAGCATCTTCTGCATCCTTGGAGTAGCAAAGTCTGGCGCTCACGCAGACTAGAGGTCTCTTTCACGCGCTTGCGTTGGCGGGTTCCACTTCTAAATTTCTACCTTCATAGATCTGGCCTGGCGGCTTCCCCCACTGTGCCCTTTTTTGCCGAACCTGAGACAATAGATCATTTCCTGCTGTTCTGCCGCCGCTTCTCTCATTTGAGGAAGCGTCTTTTGCAAATTCCATTTCATCAACTGGGCTTGCCTGTGTCCACCGCGGTTCTTTCAATTGGCGCTTCTTTGCTTGGACGAAGCGACAGGAGTGAGCGCTCTGCTGTGCAAAATTTTCTTAAACAAACGCAGCGCCTCCCATTCTAATTCCTTCTCCCCGCTCTCAGTCAGTACGGCATTGGAACATTACAGGCATTGTATACTATTATGCACATTAAGCCATTGTCCCGTCTTCGATCTCCAAGTTAACAGGACCCCTGTCCTTCCATCTTCTAATCTATCAGGCTACATCCTATTACCACTCCTTTTCCCGTCAAAACTTTCCTGTATTTAGCAATTAACCGCCTGTGTCTTGGCCGCTCCCCCGTAGTGGGTATGTGCCAGCAACGTCTGAGGCCTTCCTTCCTTTCTTCCTTCCTTCCCTCCCTTCTTCCTTCCCTCCCTTCCTCCTCTCCTTCCTCCCTCCCTTCCTTCCTCCCTTCCATCCTTCCTCCCTTCCATCCTTCCTCCCTTCCTCCTCCTTCCCTTCCTCCTTCCATCCTTCCTCCCTTCCTCCCTCATCCTTCCTCCCTTCCTTCCTTCCTCCCTTCCTTCCTTCCTCCCTTCCATCCTTCCTCCCTTCCTTCCTCCTCCCTTCCTTCCTTCCTCCCTTCCATCCTTCCTCCCTTCACCTTCCTCCCTTCCTTCCTTCCTCCCTTCCATCCTTCCTCCCTTCCTCCTTCCTCCCTTCCATCCTTCCTCCCTTCCATCCTTCCTCCCTTCCATCCTTCCTCCCTTCCATCCTTCCTCCCTTCCATCCTTCCTCCCTTCCATCCTTCCTCCCTCATCCTTCCTCCCTCATCCTTCCTCCCTTCCATCCTTCCTCCCTTCCTCCTCTCCCTTCCTCCTTCCTCCCTTCCTCCTTCCTCCCTTCCATCTTCCTCCCTTCCTCCTTCCTCCCTCCATCCTTCCTCCCTTCCTCTTCCTCCTTCCTCCCTTCCTTCCTCCTTCTTCCTTCATCCTTCCTTCCTTCCTTCCCTTCCTTCCTTCTCCTTCCTTCCTTCCTCCTTTCTTCCTTCCTTCCTTCCTTCCTTCCTTCCTTCCTTTCTTCCTCCTTCCTTCCTTCCTTCCTTCCTTCCTTCTTCCTTCCTTTCTTCCTTCCTTTCTTCCTTCCTTTCTTCCTTCCTTTCTTCCTTCCTTTCTTCCTTCCTTTCTTCCTTCCTTTCTTCCTTCCTTTCTTCCTTTCTTTCTTCCTTTCTTTCTTCCTTCCTTTCTTCCTTTCTTTCTTCCTTTCTTTCTTCCTTTCTTTCTTCCTTTCTTTCTTCCTTTCTTTCTTCCTTTCTTTCTTCCTTTCTTTCTTCCTTTCTTTCTTCCTTTCTTTCTTCCTTTCTTTCTTCCTTTCTTTCTTCCTTTCTTTCTTCCTTTCTTTCTTCCTTTCTTTCTTCCTTTCTTTCTTCCTTCTTCTTCCTTTCTTTCTTCCTTTCTTTCTTCCTTTCTTTCTTCCTTTCTTTCTTCCTTTCTTTCTTCCTTTCTTTCTTCCTTTCTTTCTTCCTTTCTTTCTTCCTTTCTTTCTTCCTTTCTTTCTTCCTTTCTTTCTTCCTTTCTTTCTTCCTTTCTTTCTTCCTTTCTTTCTTCCTTTCTTTCTTCCTTTCTTTCTTCCTTTCTTTCTTCCTTTCTTTCTTCCTTTCTTTCTTCCTTTCTTTCTTCCTTTCTTTCTTCCTTTCTTTCTTCCTTTCTTTCTTCCTTTCTTTCTTCCTTTCTTTCTTCCTTTCTTTCTTCCTTTCTTTCTTCCTTTCTTTCTTCCTTTCTTTCTTCCTTTCTTTCTTCCTTTCTTTCTTCCTTTCTTTCTTCCTTTCTTTCTTCCTTTCTTTCTTCCTTTCTTTCTTCCTTTCTTTCTTCCTTTCTTTCTTCCTTTCTTTCTTCCTTTCTTTCTTCCTTTCTTTCTTCCTTTCTTTCTTCCTTTCTTTCTTCCTTTCTTTCTTCCTTTCTTCCTTCCTTTCTTCCTTCCTTTCTTCCTTCCTTTCTTCCTTCCTTTCTTCCTTCCTTTCTTCCTTCCTTTCTTCCTTCCTTTCTTCCTTCCTTTCTTCCTTCCTTTCTTCCTTCCTTTCTTCCTTCCTTTCTTCCTTTCCTTTCTTCCTTTCTTTCTTCCTTTCTTTCTTCCTTTCTTTCTTCCTTTCTTTCTTCCTTTCTTTCTTCCTTTCTTTCTTCCTTTCTTTCTTCCTTTCTTTCTTCCTTTCTTTCTTCCTTTCTTTCTTCCTTTCTTTCTTCCTTTCTTTCTTCCTTTCTTTCTTCCTTTCTTTCTTCCTTTCTTTCTTCCTTTCTTTCTTCCTTTCTTTCTTCCTTTCTTTCTTCCTTTCTTTCTTCTTCCTTTCTTTCTTCCTTTCTTTCTTCCTTTCTTCCTTCCTTCTTCCTTCCTTCCTTCCTTTCTTCCTTCCTTTCTTTCTTCCTTCCTTTCTTCCTTCCTTTCTTCCTTCCTTTCTTCCTTCCTTTCTTCCTTCCTTTCTTCCTTCCTTTCTTCCTTCCTTTCTTCCTTCCTTTCTTTCTTTCTTTCTTTCTTCCTTTCTTCCTTCCAGGTCGGTGTTTTCGCTTTTCGCTGTCTTCTCGCGTGTGGCGTGGATCGGACAGTGCCCTCCGTGAGACCGAATGCTGACGACGCCCCTGCGGAGAAATTCCCGGCAAGATGGGCGCATTCTCAAGTGAGAAAACCCAACCGGAACCCTCAGGGGCAAGCTAGGCTTAGCTCGGCGCTGCCGAGCGAGGCCGCGCTGCGCGTCTGCATGGATTCTGCTTTGTCGATGACAGCTACGCGGATGCCCGCTGTGTTGCCACCTGACGCAGCCTCCACGTCTACACAATCGTCAGCGCCTCTGGGCCTCCAGCCTGCGCCGTCTTCCGATGCTACGACTTTGGCTTGTGACATAGCCTGCTCCACCGCCTCCGTGCCCGTGGCACTCCCTCAAGAAACTGTGCCCGTCGCGCCAGTTTAGTATTCCCACCAAGGGCCGTCACCAGCGTCTGAGCCTCCTCCACAGATGCCTCCCGTGAGTCAAGGCTCTCTTCCGCCTGCTGCGAATTCGTTCCGCGTTACCATCAAGCATACATTGCGCTTTGATATGACTACCATTCCTGCCCGGAATGTTCAAGCCACAATTGACCACGCTCTTGGCTCGTCGAACTACTGCGAATTTGTCGTCCATCGCCCATCGAACACCATCACGGTAAACTTGTCATCCTTGATGGACGCCCAGAAGCTTTGCGCAGTTACGCGGATCCCCCTGGATGACAGCAAGCATGTCCCGGCGGAAATATATTTTGCATCTGGTCCTGACACACTCCGCTGCATGGTTTATCATGTCGACAGCACGAGCCCTCCCGAGGAAATGCGCGGAAATATTCGCTGCTCAACTCACGTTGTACTGCAAGCACGGCCTATGGGTCACCGGGGCTCATACCTGCTCATCCTGCAAGGCCCGTTGACTCTCCCGAAGTACCTTACCTACTACGGTGCGATCGTCAAACCACAGCCCTTCCGACCTCGTCGTATTTTTTGTTATCACTGCCACAAAGAAGGCATATGCAAAATACCTGCCCTAATCCAGCAGCTGTGGCCGACATGAATGATCCAACAGTTTCTTGTGCCCTGTGCAAATCGCCGGACCATGACATTCACTCCCCCGCTTGTCCAAAGAAGAAGCAGGCGAAGAAGTTTCACAAGTCGCCTGCAAAAATGGATGTTCCTACAAGTAATCGCTTTGCAGCACTCGCATGTGACGACAACGACTTCCCTGAACTTCCTTTATCTGTGCCCGCTGCTCACCATACGTCTCCTCACCAGCGTACATATGCAGAAGCGGCTCACCTTCCCGGATCAAATGGTACGCCAAAACGTCCAGTGCATCCATCACATGTGGATACCACAGATGAAGACACAGCTTTAGACAATGCAATCGCGGAGGCTCGCCGCCGACTAGACGAACTCACCCAGCGCCGGGAATAGCGTCGTTCTCAATCCTCTCGAAGAATTCTAATAACTCGGGAGCAATCATCAGAGGAATCATCTAGGGTAAGCACTGGGCCACAATCAGGTGCCGACCACGTGTTAGCCGTGACTACCCCGACAGTGGCTAAGACATTAGCGCTGATGAAGCAGGTGACATCCCTCATCGTGGAAGCTCTTCGGCCTCGTCATGGATAGCGCATCATCATCGGTGGTGGTGCAGTGGAACTGCCGAGGATTCGCTAATAAGGCCTCTGAAGTGAACATCCGCCTTCGCGACGGAAAGCTGAGTGCATGGGCGTTCCTACTGCAAGAGCATAATGCACTCCCACGCCTTTCAGGTTTCGGCGCATACAATTCACCCTCTATCCCTGATCGCCGTTGCACCGCCTCCTCCCTCAGCCCAGGTAAATCTGCAATTTATATTCACAGTTCAGCTCCGCACACACCGCTAGACCTTTCGCGGTGGTGCAACGCACGTCAAGAGGTTGTCGCCCTCCTCGTAAAACCTGCACGCACACCCCTTGTCCTAGTTTCTTTTTATAGTCGTCCTGGCTCCGCATCTCCCAATCTTGGATGGGTTCGTTTTCTACGTTCTACCAACTCTGGTATCCCTATTCTAGTTGGTGGTGACTTCAACGGCGCACACACTGCGTGGGGTTACCCATCGGATTCCTCAAGGGGTGCACACATCCAAGGGAGTTTTTCGGATCATTCCTTTCAACTTTTAAACCACCCGAATACTTCTACCCACCGACGAGGTGGCCCTTATTCACCTGATTTGTCTTGGTGGTTAGGCCCCGGTAACCCTCGTTGGGCTGTTGATTCTGATACTTGGGGTAGCGATCACAGCCCTATTTTTATCTCCCTCACGCCTACGCGTCTACGGAAAATACGCCGCACTGTACGAATAACATCATGGGACTCTGTACGCACAGACAATCACTTAATTATATTCAACCCCTCTTCAGCACTGTCTACTCTGTCTGCTGTTCTCGCTACTCACACTATTACCACTACTGTAAATGAAGACGACCCAAACCCGGACATACATCTCTTGAATTTGAGGGCTCTCCGTCGCCAGGCGGATCTTTACGCTACTCGTCACTCCGATGACCCATCGGCTCTTCCTACTCTTCACCGCGCTACCGCACGGGCGCGGCGCTATGCAAAGCGGCTAGGCAGGCAACGCTGGGCTGCATGGTGTGCCCGCCTGTCCTCTAGCAGTGCAATCGACATCTTTGGAGAGTGTTTCATGCCATGGAGCGCCCTTCTCAGGTTGCAGATTACACAGAGAGCATTCGCCTCGCGCTAAATGTGGATGAGGACACATTTGCACAACAAGCGGCCCGTCCATTTTTTTCAAACCATGACTGCACCGCTACGTCTTCACCTGACTTATCTGTTACAGAGCCCTCCGATGGGATTACTTCTGACCTCACCATGGCAGAGCTGCTGGCCTCCATTGAACGTTTAAAAACTACTACTACTCCCGGGCACGACTTGGAAGGGAGGGCTTTGCAAACCCTACTTGATGCTTTTAACGAAATGTGGCTTTCTGGCGTCATGCCGGGAGACTGGAAGCATTCTATTGTGGTTCCAATACCCAAGTAAGGTCAGCCTCCAGTATCTTTCTCGGCCATTCGCCCAATTTCCCTTAAGCCTACCATCTGCAAGCTTTATGAAAACATTCTAGCCGCACGCTTGTCGTGGTGGCTGGAATCCCATGATTGTTACCCAGATTCCCAAATTGGTTTCCGCCCACAAATTGGAACGGAGGACGGCCTTGCTACTTTGGCTGCTGACGTGCTTGACCACTCTCCGCAGAGTCACCTTGTACGAACCGTAATTGCTACAGACACAACAAAGGCATATGATAACATCCTTCACTCTGCCATTCTTGCCTCCCTTCAAACTCTTGGTCTCCCTCACAGGTTCCTCCTCTCCATTCACGCCTTTTTAGCAAATCGAACCTTCAGCGTGGGTGTCCACGGAAAGCCCTTTGGTAACTTCACTTCCAACAGAGGAGTGCCGCAGGGCTCGTTCTCGCCCCCACATTATTTAATGTGGGTTTAATTCCTCTTGTTCGAGCCCTAGAGTCCATCCCTTCTATCCGCGTGCTTGCGTATGCCGATGATATAACCTTGTAGTGCTGTCATCCAGATGCGTCTATTCATCAGTCGGTCCTTCAACACACGCTGGATGTATTCACATCTCGCCTCCCACCTCTGGGTCTAACACTCTCTCCTACTAAATCATGTTTCATTCCAATTGGAAATAAAGCCGGCTTACGGAAAGCTCCCCTTTTAAATATTACGGTACATAATTCTCTGATTCCTCAGGTAGAAACTGTTCGCATTCTTGGTCTTCTCCTCCATACATATGGGACTGGCACCCCGTGGCTGACAGCCACCCGTAAATCGGCTCACGCTACTCTAGGTCTGATTCGTCGCAAAGCTATGCGCTCTGGTGGCGCGCGTGCTCATACGGCCCGCCAGCTTGTGCGCTCTATCCTTCAGCCACAGATAGTATATCAGGCACAATTCCAACGTTTCACCCGCAGACAGTGGGACTCCCTTGAAGCTATCAATCGTGAGGCTAGGCGCGTTATAACATATCTGCCTCGTTTAACGCCCATACCTGTGCTACAGGAGTTTGCCCAACTTAATACACTCAGTGAAATCATCGACCAACGGGTGGCAATTAGAGCTCGAAAACGGTCTCTGAAACTTCATCGTTTAAAGACACTTCCACCGTGGGCCTATTGCCAGCTCACTGACAATCGCCCCATTGTTTCCCCGTCGGTATCAGCAGCGTATCTGCCTGAAGGGTGCATATTATACACGGATGCATCACATTCTGCAGAGAGGGGAGTTACTGCTGTGTATAGTCCATCTCATCCGCATCTCAACTCTCGCGCGACGTATACTGCGGATACGTGCACTCCCCTGGCATTGGAACTTCAAGCCATTTATAATGCCATTGCTTCCCTTCCGCTCGTTCCAACATTGAATACAGTTCATATTTATACCGACTCCCGCGCCGCCCTTAAACAGCTTAAGGTTGTTCGACGGACGTTCCAGATTTCACAATCAATTCATATGCTCTGCGTAAAGTATCCATGTCCTGTGCGCATACACTGGATTCGCGGCCATGCCCAGGATCCACATAACATTCAAGCGGATGCTATGACTCATCTTCATACATTAGACGATCCGCCACCTTCCCCTCTTCCCCCAGATCCGTTCGTGTCCCATGTTTCCGATTCCGAAGTTCTGCGCCAGCGAACACGTGCTCTAATTCCTCCGTGTTCGCACCCTCTCCCCCGTAGTCTTACTCGGCAGGACGAGGTATCCGTGCGCCGGATTCGGGCAGGGGCGGCTCTGACACCGTCTGTCCGTCATCGGTGGCGTGCCAAAGATCTGCCAGCACCTGACAGGTGCCCTCACTGTAGCGCTGCACCAGACATTTGTGATGTGCGGCACTTGTTGTGGACGTGCCCAGCGACGGCTGCTATCAGAAAACGGCTCCTCCGGGAGGTGGGCCTGCGGTGGAACCGCGAAAGTGACTATGTGAAGTGGACTATGGACAACCGTTTCATTAGCAACCTCTGCGACTACCTCCGCGCAACGGTTCTTCACTCCTTCTTTTAACTTTCAATCCCGTGCATTCCTTCCCCACCTTCCTTTTTTCAACTTATGCCTCATGGCACACTTCTCGAATAAAAAAAAAAGACTAAGGCTATAAGGAACGCCGTAGTGAAAGGCTCTGGAAATTTCGAGCACCTGGGGTTCTTAAAGTGCACTGGCATCGCACAGTACACGGGCCTCTAGAATTTCGCCTCCACCGAGACTCGAACGCTGCGGCCGGGGTCGAACCCGCGTCTTTCGGGTCAGCAGCCGAGCGCCATAACCACTGAGACACTGCGGCGGGTCGAGAGTTGAGGGGGTGGGGATTTTGCTGGGAGGTGGAGGTTGTAAGGGGGTTGTGAGTGGCACGTCAGTTCTGGGGCGACGGAAGGTCGTCTGTCGGTGTATAGTTGCCGATATAGAACAGATTTTTTTCTCGGTAGTGTGCGGTAACGTACAGGGCGCATGCGCAATCCTGACGTCGCCCGCGTTAGTATACTTTGCGAAGGAGAATTTTCCGTCTGAAAAAACGTTCAGGGGAGGCTGATTATTGTCGCGACTGGGTCTCCGAAACTGCTGAAGCTGGGCGGTTTTGTAGGTGATAAACCTACCACCTTTCGACCTTATGTACCTCATCAGATATATTCTGGCGTATGCATAGCCGATTTACACTTATTCAGAGTTCATTTGATTTTGCGCCTCTTAACGTAAATTCCTACCTTTTTCCGCGGAAAGTAAATTAAAGTGGGTAGAGTGAAAACACATCGTTTGAACAAATTTTACATATTTTACTGTATATTGCGACGTCACAGAGAAAGGTAAAGCAGCGTAGCAATTTTGAATAAAACACATCTCCGATCAGAATTTTGCTTGGTCTGAACTCATTTAAAACAGATCGGTCCTGTCCGAATCAGTTCGTACGGGAACCAAATGTCACTCCGGAGAAAAATTCGGAACTGAACCCGGAAGGAGTGAACCCGAACCAAACCCGAAAAAGTCTGGGTTGACATCCTTCTCATAGATGACCACATGGAAAGGTACGTTTACAAGAATGTAATAACGCAAAAAGGACCATGGCACACTCGCAGTTATAAGAACAGGACACACGAACATGTCATATTTATAGTACTGAACAGCAGAAGAAACGCGAAAAAAGCTTAGAAGCGCAGAAATAAATTCAAAGCCAGCGCAAGTGCCAGTAAGTCTCCTAAAAAAGAATTTTTACACCATGGTGCAGTGTTCGGCAAGAATACAACAAATAGCAGTAGGACAAATATAAATGAGAAGCGTTGTGTTGGGTTTTATGGCACATAGGCGGCTAAGGCCATCATGCGCCAAACGCAAGGTATAGAAAATTGCCTTGTGCTGGATTTTATACAAAAAATAAAAAACGGTGCTGTGAAGGACCTAAAATGTTATTTCATATCACCTAGTGAAGGTAAAAAGCACAAAAAGTATTAAAACGGCTAATAGTAAAAGCTTTAAAGAAGGTCAGGTAACCTCAGCGGCCATCCTTTGAAGGGCAAGTATGTCGAGGCCCCCAACCAATGAAATAGACACCTCAGCCTTCTTCTCAGGAGTGAGAAAGTGGCTGAGGTTTATCTAAGAAATGTGAGGCATTCACAGTTTATTAAGACAACCAGTCTCTCGCAAAAAGTTACAAACATCGAAAATGTGAAGAGTTGCATTATCACTCAAGAGTAGCGCTGGGTGAAACAGAATGCATTGACTATAAATTTGACTAAAATACTTCTTTCTTAGCTTTTCTAGGTTTGAACATGTAAATAAGATATGGTTGAGTGAGAGCTCTTCTGTGCATCTTTCAGAAAAAGGTTTGAGTTCTTTTGTAAGTAAGTAGTTGTGTGTCAAATATGTGTGTTTTATGCGAAGGCGACATCGATTACTACAGTGAAACGTTCTTGGTGTCTGCATGACTTCCATTCCACCAAGATAGGTTTTATGGTGTGGTTTGTTTTTGAGTGAATTATCCTACTCTTTTTGCTATTTGTTCCTTAATTTGTTATGTATCAACTTCATGCAGTCTTTGAAAGGTATGACCACATTTTTTATTTCACCATTTTGAGCTCGCACTGCTGCTGAGTCTGCTCTCTCATTAATCTCTATGCCGACGTGGCTCGGGACCCAGCAGAACCTTATCATGTGTCCTTGTGTTCTGAAATTTTCTTTATGTTGTGTATGATGCTGCCTACTAAGGGTTCAACTGCATTCCTTGACTGCATCGCTCTAAGTAGGCTCAGGGAATCGGTGTATATTATACTGTTTTCAATGTTCTCATGTACTATTTTGTCCACAGCCATACACACTGCATAACATTCGGCAGTAAAAATTGATACATAACTTGGCAATCTTACTATTTTTTTCATTTCACCTGTACTGCGGCATTTCCAACGTACATTGCTGTTTTCGAGCCATCTGTGTAAAACTCCATGTAGCTTGAATATTTCTTTTTGAAAGCAAAGTATTCTTGTAGTAGGTGTTCATGTGGTTTTGTTTTTTACGAAACTCTGTTGGACTCGGGTCACACGCAGCGGGAAGGAAGTTCCATTGTGGCAATGGATCGTGTCAGAGAAATTTTAGGTAGAGCTATTATTCCCAGTTCGTGACATGCATCTTCGAAGCGTAATAACAAAGGTCTGATTGATTGCGGTTTATTATTGTACAACCTTCTAGATGTGCACTTGGTAACTATGGGTAACAAACGTGTTTTGGTAAAGATCTTATTTTCAGCACATATGCACAGGCAAGCATTGCTATTCTGTTTGCAAGAGATGGTTCATTTGTTTCTACATATAGACTGTTTATGGGGGATGTTCTGAATGCAACAGTTGGTAGACGGGTTTTGAATTCTTTTCCTTAGCCTCCACGTTTCTGCCCCGTAGGTGAGTACCGGTAAGATACAGCAGTTGCACGCTTTTCTCTTGAGGGAAATGGGTAAACTGCCATTCATGATCTGAGAGAACCTGTCATATGCGCTCCACCCCATTTTTTATCCTTCTAGTTATTTCCTTCTCATGATCCAGATCAGCGGTCATTACCTGCCCTATGTAGACATATCCCTTTACCACTTCCAGGCTCTTGCCGCCAATTGTGAACTGCTGTTCTCTTGCTGAACTGTTGAACATTAACTTGGTTTTCTGCATGTTAATTTTTAGCCCCAGCTTCTGCTCTGCCTGTCTAACTCATTAATCATGATTTGCAGTTCACCTCCTGAGTGACTCAGCAAGGTAATGGAATCAGCGAATCGCATATCATTTAGCTATTCTCCAATTACTCTTAATCCCAACCGTTCCCAATTTAGGCCTCGGAATACCTGCAGTAAACAGGCGGTGAATAGCATTAGCGAGAACGTGTCTCCTTGCCTGACGCCCCTCCTTATTCGAATATTATTGCTTAGTTTATGGATGACTATAGCAGCTGTGCAGTTGCTATCTATATATATATCCCAGTATTTTGACATAAGGCACATCTACACACTGATTACTAAATGCCTGCATGACTGCTGAGGTTTCCACTGAGTCGAATGCGTTCATGTAATCTATGAAGGCTATATATAGAGGTTGGTTATATTTTGAACATTTTTCTATCACCTGATTGACCGTTTGAATATGATCTATTTTGGAATATCCTTTAAGAAGGCCTGCCTGATCATTTGGGTGATTGAAGTCTAAGGTTGCCCTTAATCTATTAGCGATTACCTTAGTAATTACCTTGTGGCCAACGAATAGTGAGCTGATCGGTCTGTAGTTTTCAAGTCCTTGGCGTCTCCCTTCTTATGAATTAAGATATTTGCATTCTTCCAATTTGCATTCTTCGTCGGGTTTTTACCTATGCCTAGTTTCCTCTTCACCGCTTTTAGGCTACCTCCGTTCTTTAGAGCATGCTCGATTCTGTCCGTATTAAACTTCCTTATGTCGGCAACCTTGCGCTTATTTATTAACTTCGATAGCTCTGTCAGTTCTATTCTCTCGGTAGGGTTAGACGCCCTCATGCTTTGGCGGTTCTTAATCAGACCTTTCGTCCCCTGAGATATCTTTCCGGTATCCAGTCGAACTGTCCTACCGCCAACTTCTACCGCACACTCCGTAAAGTTGGCTGTCAGATTATTGTTCATTGTGTGAACATCATGTTTATGGAATGGACCTGCTCTTTCTGCTGCCTGGAGTGCAGCCCGCTGTCATCCTAACCGACTCCAGAGCGGCCCTTCAGCTGCTGTGCCAGCACCAGCCCAGGCAGCACACAGTGGACAACCTTACGGCCCGACTTATGGCCATCCAGGATGCTGGCCGTCCGGTCTCTCTCCAGTGGCTGCCTTCACATGTCTGCTGACTGGACGGCCTACCAGCGCATCGAGGCTGCCTGCCGTCGACACGCCAGACGCCGGCGCCGCCAGAGCTGGTGCGGGGTATGCTCCAGCATGCAGAGAACCAGCCACTCGGGCAAAGCCTGGCGCCTCCTGAGGGCTCTGGTCCATCCAGAGATCCCCAGGCGTCCCATCCTAACCATTGCCGTCTCAAGGGCCATCGGCATCGAGGACATGGCTCAGCTGATGGCTGACCAGTTCAAACCTCCTGGCGGACCGGTCTTCAGCCTTCCTGCAGGTCCTTCAGCCCTGCCCACCCTCAGCACCCCTGCAGCCCCCCTGGTGTACTGGCCCATGTCATGGCTAAGTGCTATGCCGCAATCACGGCGCATGAGCTGCAGGCAGTCCTGGAACGCCCACGAAAGCGGAAGGCTCCGGGGGCAGACGGCATCAGTCATCAGATGCTTCGCAACCTTGACACCCCAGAGAGGACCCTTCTCCTCGAGACCTTCAACGCCATCGGGGGCACGGCCTCTCTCCCCGAGGACTGGCTGACGGCCGCGGTCATGCCCATCCTCAAGCCACGGAAATCGAGCCGCCTGCCGTCCTTCTACCGGCCAGTCTCCCTCACCTCCGCAGCCTGCAAGACCATGGAGGCTATCGCACTGTCCCGCTTCACCCGAATTGCCCGGGTCACCAATTTTCTGCCCGAACAGCTAACGGGCTTCAGAGGGGGCAGGTGCACTGCGGACGCAATTGCCGACCTGGTTTCGACCCAGGAGGATGCCCGGCACGATGGGGACGCCGTCATGCTGGTCCTGCTGGATGTTAAGGCTGCCTTTGACACCCTCCCACACAGTGTTATCCATGAGGCCCTGAGCCGCCTGGCAGTCACTGGCCCTCTGCTGCTGGCGTTTGTCCAAGCCTTCCTCCAGGGCCGCACCTTCCGGGTTCGAGTTGGCGGACAACTAAGCTCTCCACGGCCCGTCGCAGCAGGGGTACCACAAGGCTCAGTGCTGAGCCCCTTCCTATAAAACCTGGCCATGGCAGAACTGCCAGCCTCCCTCAAATCCAGGTCCTCCCACCGGGTGAGCTGCTCTGTGTATGCAGACGGCGTGGCCCTGTGGGTGAGGGGCACACCCAGGAGGATCCGTTCTATGCGAACATCTATCCAGAGGGCCCTGGATGTTGCGCAGGCCTACCTATTGTCCATCGGCCTCAAAATATCACCAGCAAAGACGGAGGTCCTGCTCTATCACCCCAGAGGGCGCCGGGTGCACATCACCACCCTGCGGCTCGGTGCGGATGGGCTCACGTGGCGGGACCAGGTGAAGTATCTCGGCCTGCTGATCGACCGGCGTCTCACCTGGCTACCTGCGGTGAGGGCCCTCCTGCCTCATCTACGACGAATCGGCCAGGCAGTGCAGCGCCTCCAGGCCGGGGGTAAGGGCTACTCTCTTTCCTGTGCCCTCCGCCTCTACCACGCAGCGGCCACATCCCTAGTGACATTTGTCCTCTCGCTGGTGACCCTGCCACCCGCCCGCCTTCGGACTCTAGAGCTCTGCCACCGCTCCGTCCTGCGGCAATGCCTAGGCCTCCCTCGCATCTCCCCCATCGCTGCCACTCACGCGGAAGCAGGGACCTGGCCGCTTTCCCTCCTGCTCCTCCAGACGGGACTCCGTCATGTCAACCGCCTATACCATGCACCAGACGGAAGGGCCCCTCCTGTCTAGGCTCCGCCAAGCACCGGACTCCCGTATGGGGCTCCTGTGGAGCACATTCCACAGGCTCTTCGGCCCCCATGTCGCCCAGGCACCTTTCCCGCTCCCACCAACAAGGCCGCCGCTCCCCATCTCGGCGGACATCCGGAGCTGCAGTAGGCGTCGTACACCTGTTGCCGCGCTGCTGCAGGAGTCCCTGGGAGGACATCTCCAAGTCTACACCGACGGCTCGGTTCTCCCAGCAACAGGCCAAGCCGCTGCGGCCTGCGTAGCACCGGCCTTAGGTGCAGCTCTGTCGTGCCTCCTGCGGTTCCCGGCCAACTTTACGGCGGCTGAACTGGCGGGCCTCCACCTGGCAGTGGACCTGCTCCTCCTGCTGCCTGGACTGCAGCCCGCAGTCATCCTAACCAACTCCAGAGCGGCCCTCCAGCTGCTGCGCCAGCACCAGCCCAGGCAGCACATGGTGGCCAACCTTACGGCTGGACTTATCGCCATCCAGGATGCTGGCCCTCCGGTCTCCCTCCAGTGGCTGCCTTCACATGTCGGCATCACTGGGAACGAGGCTGCGGATCAGCTGGCCGGGGCCGGGGCCGCTCTCCGGTGTCCTCAACAGTCACGCAGCTGGACTTCGCCCACCCTGCCCTTCGGCAGGCTGTGCGGGCCCTCCACCCCGATCCTCGCGTGGCCTCAGGAGTCCGCTTCATGCGGGTACCCGACCGCCTGCCACGGAGGGAACGGACCCTCCTCCTGCGACTGCGAACGGGCTGCACATGGACACAGGCCCGTCTGCACCGACACGGCAGAGCCCCTTCCCCGGCCTGCTCCTTCTGTGGGGCAGACGAGACACTGGCTGCAGACTCCCCCCTGCGGGGACCAGATTAGAGGGCACGGCACCTGGCCTGTGGACAGCATGGCTTAACCGCTGTTTCTCTTTTTGCAGGTTGGTTCCCCGTGAAACTATTGTTCGTACCGAAGTGAAAATAGATTTTTAGTTCGTGTCCTGGCAGGTTTTGTCGTGAGACGTTGAAGAAAATGCAGGGCTTAAGGCAGCTGAGCTGCTACATATAATTATAGACAATCAAGCGGAGTCAGATTGTGGATTAACTGCTATCAGCGAAGAAATTTCTCAACTAATTGCAAAGACTGGTCGAATATCGGAAATCCTTACGTTGATACAGGAAATAAGAAAACCGCGTATCATGAGGCTATAAAACAGCAGCAGGCCGGATAATTGGTCCAGTATGAAAAAAGAAGCTGGCGCAAGAATGTGTGTGTTTTTGGTATGTATTCAGAGTTGGACTTGCAGGCAGCTGTCGTTGATGAACTATTTCATGAACAGCATGGGGTTGAAGTCCGTAGAACGAATTCATCGCATTGGCAAAAAGACCACTGAATAACCGAAACCTATCATGAAATTTTATGATGGCAGGGAAATAGAGCAGGTACTGAAGAACTGCAAAAAACAGACAGGAAAATCGGTTACTATCATAAGTAGCTATGGGAAAGAAACTGTCGAGGTACGGCGAAAGTTGTCGAGGTCGAAGGTCGAAGGGCGAGAAGGTCTTCTTGAACGACGACAAGGTGAAAATGAATGACAAGGTAGTCCAGGCGATTCTTGTAATTCAGTCCAATCGTAGCTACGGATGTTATCACTGAATTCTCACAGTACTTTTTAGAAACCGTTAGAATATGTTTTGCTAACAAGAAGTCCTCATGTACTAGTGATAACCAAAATATGGCTGAACTGTGGAATGCCAAGTGACTGTAGTGCCCCCAAACTACAAAATGTTTAGATGGGATAGAGATACTGGTGGTGGTGGCGGTATTGACATTGTTTTAAAAAGATCCATCGGTGCTGTAATAATTGAGTGCGCTACTTCTGAGACAGTTTGGTGGGAAACTACACGCACTAACGCTACATATGTTATTGGTGCAGTATACAGGCCACCTGCGACTACACCGGAGTTTTTGGAAGAGCTAAATATGTTTTATGCGCTCATTTCAGCCGTACCACAGGACTAATAATCACCAGGGATTCAATTTTCCCAAATGTCAACTGGTACAGTTTACTACCTGGACATTTGGAAACTTCTAGTTGCGAAAACTTACTGCAAATGTCGCACACGACGTTAACGACACGAGGGTAACACCGGAATCTCTATCATTTTTCGACATGGTGTTTCTTTCATATCCTTTGGGTAATTATTTTATTTTTTTATTTATTCATACTGTTAACCCTCTGCATGAGGGTCATTACAGGGAGGGAAACAGATATAGACACAAGTGCAATTCTCTTCGCTAAAAAAAAAGAAACACTCAAATGCACAGAATTACAGATTTGCACAGCAATCTTCCAGGAACGCGTTCACACCTATCACAAATTTTTCTACATCTGTTTGGTCCACAACGTCACTTGGTAGTTGATTCCAAATTTCTACAGCATCGGGAAAAAAGGAGTAGCGATAGACATCAGTACGTGTAATAATAGGTTGTAATACCTTACTGTGATTTTTCCGAGGGCAACGCTTCAGGGGAGGTGTAACATAGTGATGTTTATTAACTTTGACTTTATCATTCATTATCAGAAAAAAAAGTTTCAATTTCTGCTTTGTTCTTCTTACTTCTAGTGATTCTAACTGACACTCTTTTAGCATTGCTGTGACTGAATCAGTGCGGCGGTATTTAGAGCATATAAAACGTGCTGACATCCTTTGCAATCTTTCCAGTTGCCGTTTTAAACCCTTTTGATGAGGACTCCACACTGCACTTGCGTACTCTATGATTGGCCGCACGAACGTCTTGTACGCAATCAATTTAATTTCTCTAGTCGCATTCGGCAACTTCCTCCTCAGGAAACAGATCTTCTGGTAGGCTTTTAAATAGACATTTTCAATATGGGTGCGCCAGTCAAGATTATTTGTTAATGTCACTCCCAAGGACTTGAGACACTTTACTTGATCTAAGGAATTTTCACCGATATTGTATCGAAACATCATAACATTCTGCTTCCTTGTTACTTGCATGTAATTAGATTTTTTGTAGTTTATTTCCATACCCCATTTCAGGCACCACGAGTTTAACGACTGAAGACACCTATTTATGTTCATCTGATCTGCCGGGGAAGCCACAGGAGAGTAAATCAAACAATCATCGGCAAAAAGTTTCATTCTGACAGGCGATTCGACGATAGCAGAAATATCATTTATATACAATAAAAACAAAAGCGGACCTAAAACGGAGCCCTGTGGCACCCCCGACAGAACTTCACGCCTATCCGATACTGCACTTTCTATTTTGACGACTTGACAGCGGTTACTTAGATAGGCCTGAATCCACAGTACTATATTTTCAGCGATTCCTAATCTGCGTAGTTTAAAAAGAAGCTTATGATGCGGAACTTTATCGAAAGCCTTCGAGAAGTCTACACAGACCACATCTACCTGCTGACGTTCATCTATAGCCTTGCAAAAGTCGTTCACTGTTTCAATTAACTGCGTTACTGTCGAAAGGCCGGTCCGAAAACCATGCTGAAATGGACACAATAGGTCATTTATTTCCAAAAAATGAAGGATGTGCTTAGCTATTATGTGTTCAAAAACCTTGCAACATACGGAAGTGAGTGAAACTGGCCTGTAGTTTTTTACAAGAAGTCGATTACCGCCTTTAAATACCGGAACTACTATTGCGCTGCGCCAGTCACGAGGTAAAGAATGATCCCGCAATGACTTTTCAAATAAAATTTGCAAATAATATGATAACCACTCAGCATACCGTTTAAGGAATTCCGTCGGTATTTCATCGGGACCGCTCGATTTCTTCGGGTCCAGAGACAGCAGCTGCTCACAGATGCCCTCCCTATTGATGCGAATCTCGTGCATTGAGTATGGCAACGGGTAAATTATTGTATGATCACTCTCAATATCATTGTCATCCCTACTAAAGACCGACTGGAAGAAATCATTAAACAGATTTGCAATATCGTTTTTATCAGTCACCTCATCGTCCCCATCCATTACCTGTGTGATTGCGTTCTTTTTCGCTGAAAAATATCGCCAGAACTTTTGTGGTGAGCTTGTGAGAAAATTAGTCAGTGTTGTATTGAAGTAAGTTTTTTTCGAATCTAATAACACTGTTTTCAGCTTCTTTTTGATGTTTGAAAGTTCTGTCGCTCTATTTTTTTGCTTTTGCAGCCTTTTTACCTTGCGCTTTAACTGAATGATCTCTCTAGTGATCCAAGGATTGAGCTGCTTCGATTTCTTTGAGCGAGTGGGAACAAACCTATCAATGCAATATTTTAGTGTGCCCTTAAAACGTTGCCACAATTCCTCGACACTTTCATGATGTGATGCAGTTGCAAACTGATTGAAGTTTTCTTCTAAGACGTCTAAGATAGACGTATCGTCTGCCCGGCTGTAATCTTTGACCCGTATTAAAACATGCGAATTTTTGCGAACTTGTGTGTTCAACCGCACATTCAAACAGATCATCTTGTGGTCAGATAATCCCGGCTTGACAGATATAGTGTGGTCTGCCACTTTAGGGGATAAGAAAACCAAGTCCAACAATGACTGGGAGCCCGATGTAACCCTTGTAAAATCCTTTACTATTTGCTTAAGGTTATGAGCAAACCTAATTTCCATTACTTTATTCGCACTGCTTATTTCTACATTACCTGTTGACAAAGTTTCCCAATTAATATGTGGCAAATTAAAGTCGCCAGCCATTATCAGTCTGGTGTTCTTATTTACATGAGAGTTAAGGAACAAAAGCAATTCATCCAAAAATTCAGGAGATGTAGAAGGCGGCCTGTACACAACACCTACTAAATGTACAAGGCTCCCACAAGAAACCTTGCACCACACCATTTCAGAAAGGCTGCAGTTAAGAGCGACTGCAGCTACTGTGCTTTTCACAACAATAGCCACCCCCCCTCCTCTAGAATTTCTATCCCATCTAAAAACAGGGTAGCCTGGTGGGAAAATGCTATCGTTACTAATTCCCTCATGTAACCAGGTCTCGGTTATTAACAATAAGTCAGGGTTCTCGAAAATTAGCAAATGTTCTAAATCAGTTGTTTTGTTTGCTACACTGCGGGCGTTTAACAGAATAATTCTGAGCTATATTTGCGAGCAATCGCTATGATCATCAGAATCTGCAGTTGATTTGGTCGGGGATAGCGAACTATGACCAGCAGACTCATCGATAACTTTGGGTCGTCCTATCTTATACAGTGCCTGAAGAGTTTGTGCCATGATATTATATAATGGTTAATGTGGACATACCGCTTAGTGGAAGCACTCATGCGCAACGCTTTAAACCTGTGCCAACCAAGGACTATGAACGGGGAGACGGCACTTCCATGCCGGTTTTTTTAGAACTGTCATTTAGACAATTATAGCTTGCCAGCGATTGTGTTTCGAATGACGAACTGTCGCTGCATTTCAAGAAAATCATAAGACACTGTGTTGACAAATTCGTTCCCACTCGGCTGAAAAAGGTAAAGCCCCATAACCCCAGGATGATTCGGCCTATCATTCACATGAAGCGCAAAATAAAGCGACTTCGCAAAAAGGAAGGTAAATCTGCTGAGGTGTCAAAAATGCAAAGGGCATTAAAAACTGCTCTCAATAACTCCAAGGAACGGT
This sequence comes from Amblyomma americanum, assembly GCA_030143305.2. Classification (NCBI taxonomy): domain Eukaryota; kingdom Metazoa; phylum Arthropoda; class Arachnida; order Ixodida; family Ixodidae; genus Amblyomma; species Amblyomma americanum. Next base: position 48,724 of record JARKHS020019119.1, on the reverse strand, counting down.
TTTTTAACCACACATTAAATAGCTTTATTAAAACATCGCCTCGAATGTTTTTGTTATAAATGAGCGGCAAGAAAGAGCAAATAAAAGTATTCAAATTAATGAAATAGCGACAAACATGAAAAGTAGCCTATCAGTTGAGTCAATGGTTTTAGTCCACTTTTTTCGAAGCCTAGCATCAATTGCGATGACGACTATCAGCCTTCTTTCTGGTGTTATATGGAAGATGTGCTCGTCACTCAGGCTGGCGTGTTTAACGAAATGCTCCTTTAGACTCAAAGAATGCTAGCGAACCTGACGGAATAGCGACCCAATTCCTTAAACCATATGTAGAATATTCGCCATTTTTCTTAAATCTAATCTTTGCGGCGTCTGAAAACTCACTCGTTACCACAAGATTTGAGTAGCGCCGTTATAACACCTGTTTTTAAAGTGGGGATGCTGGTCTAAAATACCGATTTTCGGAAAAAGTGTATTTTTAAGTTTCACTTGTTTTGGATTGCTGGTTTAATTAATGTTCTCAGCAAGTTTTGTTGTTATCTGAGCAGTAGAAAGTAAGAAAATTATTTATTTTCACGAGGCAGTGCCACGCATTTGCGACCGAATGCGTCCATGCACGCGCTTCTTAAAAGGGCTGCGAAACAATGCTTGAACTGATGCCGGCTACACTTCAGATGGATTTTTTTTTGTCACACAGACGCTGAATCAAGAATTACAAGTATCGACGCATGGGAACGGGAGTTATTCAATTAAGAAGTTTCAAATACAAACAAGCAACATGCTGCCCTCAACTCGATTTTCGCGCAGCTTGATTTCACTCTCCTAATGACGACACTTAGGGTGACCACTAAAAATAGCCTATCTCAGCACGTCGCGGAAGGTTGCACTTCATGGTGGCCTGTTCTCTAACTCGTTCTTGCCAAGGCTGGCAGCGCCGTGTGCATGGTTACAAGAACCATGTGAACGCTAAGCTGACCCAGCGACGCTTTATCGTCCCGTCGACGGCGCAGAAGGGAACACTGATAAGTGACGTTCTCTGAATTATGGATCTGAACTCGAGCGCGAGATACTGCGACGGTGTGACGGCCTGCACAATATATGAGACAGAAAATGCGCGCCAATTCTCGTCTCAATGGGGAAAACACGCTGCAGATGACGTCATCGCCAGCTACCGCACTGACTGCGCAGAATTCGTGACTCCCAGAGACGCCGAGCCGCTGGGCTGCTGACGGATCCGCGCAGCGGACTTTTCTGGAAAGCCTAGCTGGGCGTTTCCTTCCCAGGAATGGCGACACGTGTGACGCAGAGCCAGGACGAAGAACTTGTGGTTGGCGACGCTCTACGAGAGTTCCGTTTTAAGCCAAAATTAAATGCGAGCAGTCTCGCTGCTGCGTGCTGGGCGAATTTTCGTCGTGCGTATTCTTTAGTTTCAAATAAATATCTGGAAGCTTGTCTATTTCAGCTACTGCACATCTTCACAAGCAAGAAACAATATATTATTTCCAGAAGCAGAGGTTCACCAAGTTATTTGCCCTTCGTTTCGCGTGTCTTCGTCACGGAGCCATTACCTTCTTATTATAGGAACATGTCTCACCAACACCTATTCAGTGCTTGATTTTTCTAGTGGCAGCCAAAACCACTCTTCCTACTTTAGTTACTACAGGACGCAAGAACGCATTGCTTTGGCAGCGAGAGATGTTTTACTGAGCCCGCCCTGAGACGAGCTTCAGTCTATTTCCGACGACACTGCTACCGCGACGCCCGAGCCATCACGTGGCCAAACAGAACTAAGGACCACCAGATGGCTAATCCAGCACAGAATGACGAGGAATGGCGGGAATCGCATAGCAGGTGGCGGGAGTAAGAGTGGCCGCGATGCCAGAACCTATGCACGGCCAGAGATGAAACAAAGGAGGAGGTGGTTGCGCCACTCGAGTGCGCTACTTGTAGTGCAGCTAGTGCTAAGGCCGTAATAGCACTGGCCAGCGGCCGCGCTCAACGGCATGAAAGTAGTCGACGCAGAGATGATCCTGCCATGCCTCAAAACAATAAGGAAAAAAAAGTTGCTTAACATCGGTTCTCTGCACTGTACCTTCTAGCACAGCACAGTAAGACTGTGTATAATGTAACTGCTCGGTACTACATAAGCAAAAATGCAATGCAGCTCATCACACACAGTGCACTGTAGAACGACTTTCGGAGGAATATTACGAGCTAATCAGCCAAGCTTATCACTGCCAGGATTTTTTTTTGTTTCTGCATTTCTTATTACTGCGCACCAAGCACCTCAATGTCACCACTTTTGGATGCTTATTCGATGTGGCCGGCGTTAAAGTCAATGTTGTCCTCAACATTAAGAATATTCGACGCCCTGCGGAATACCTTCGCCCCGTTCTTCACCATAGAATGGTGAAGAACGGCGCATTGGCGCTATTTAAACGGACCACACATTTTCACCCCAAAAGTGGTAAACTTCTTTGAAAAAGAACCAGCCAAAACGCTAGTGCCCACATGCCATTGCTTCGTGGCAACTACGGCAGTTTGCGGCAGGTTCGCAAGATCTGAAGCAGCAGGGCGGCAGCCCTACCGCTTTTGGTTATGCAAAAGCTGCATCAGGCCTGCAAGACACTGCAAAACAGCTATTCTCAGAACCTAATATAAAAGTTGCGTATGCTGTGTGTTATGGAGCACACAGGCTACCTTTCGCCAATCACAGGGTAGAAAAGTACCACTTCGATATTGAACTGCAGTCGGTTTTTTGGTGATTCTTGTCTGCAATTTTCAGCAATTTCACAATATTTGCCGTCGATACGATTAGAGATTTTCGTTGCCCTTTCACAATCTTCTAACACGACTCGCATACTGCAAGTTTGCTTTGAACAAACCGACTAGGCTGCTATCACTTGCCCAAACTGGCCACCTTTCCGCTATTCTAAGCACGCTCGTGAAGTGGAAAATTGTCTACATAGGTAGTCACAAAACGAAGATTACACATGACCTGGCAAACACTGGCCGTAATTTATCAAGGAACCGACAGGCACCATCAACAGTATCGTCCGTTCACGACGATTGCGAAAATTGGCTGTTGTTTAGCTCTGGCTAAACCTAGTCGACTAGCGATGGCTCCACCTCCCCGGCTGCGCTTAGGCTTCGCTCTTGAATTCATTTATACGGCGATCAGTGGCCTCCTTCAGGCTGGCCGATTTCTCACCATCTGTACTGCGGCCTCAACTATGGAGCTTAGTAGGATGTGGGTGCGGGCTAGTTGGAAATAGTTGGTAATAGTTGGTTAGTGGTCTTACAACTCAACTATAGCTGCGGCGACGCGCGCTCTTCCCTTCTATATTCCCGGCTATCACAGCTGCGGAGCGCGGCGTGTGACTTCATACAGAAGGCGCCGTGAGCGCCCAACGGCAGGAGTGGTGGCCGCGTGGCGACCGCGCCGAGGCGAGTTCCCGGGGGTCTATTCTCGACAATTTGCCATTTTTGCTCAAATTGTGAAAATCGCTTCACGTGTACATCAAGGTGGTGCCAGGTGACGTAAGCACAGAAAGTGATTACGAAATGTGGAGAATAAAGCAAAAAAAAGACGAATAAACACAAACGACGTCGTCTGCTACTGTTGGCGCCAAGAACGCAAAATAACGAAGTTCCGGGAGAGTCATAGTCATTCTGCGGCGAGGCCGTCTTAAATAGACCTCACTGTGCACCAGCTGTAAACAGGATCAAAAGGTGAGTGCATACAGACAATAGCGGCTTCGATGAGAACACGTACATGCTGGGACTGGCGCGCACTTTCACTAATAATTAATGCTTGTCCTTGGCGGCTGGGCCGTTGCATAAGTGGTAAACAACAGGCGTTTCGCAGTCAACAATGGAATAAACGCAGCTCAATTTTTTGCAGTTACTACTGCGCTATATTGGGGAGCTGTGATTGAACTCGTGATCAGTGGGTTCGTTTTGGTACAGTAGGTAGGGGCTCGCACGGCTAAGAAAGAAAATAAAATTTGTTAAACATCACTCAGCCTGCAATGTACATAACGTGAAATATGTGTGTACACGACAAAGTATTTTCCTTAATGTAGTCGCTTGTATTTTTGGTCAGTGACGAAAGTCTCGTGATTCCGCCCACGTGGTTCTGCTGTCGCCAGCTACGGAGCGCCACTCAGAAGCATGGAACCTTCGTATGCGAGCGTGGCCGACAGTCAGCGACGCGGTACTTATATACCGCGCTGCAGCTGACAACATCTTGAGGCAATGCTCAATTACATGGAGCTGCCTGCCGGCCTGGGCCGCGGGGCCAGCAACGCAATACCGGCAGAAACACGCCAGCGCCTGTGGGTGCAGCTCGCGAACGAGCTGAGCGGGCTGCGGCTCGCAACACGCTCGTCGAAAGCGCTTCTGGTAGCAGCGGGTGAGGCAGGCGCGAAATGCAGGCTCGTTAGTGGGTGCCGCTAATCTGTTTTCGGAGCGCGGCATTGCATAGTTACGCTTTCATTATGACGTGTCTGCTCTTCGGTCCACCGCGCGGACGAGGCCGCGCGAACTGCTCACCATGAGGGTGATTGTGTGTCCATCCCCATCTCGAGAGCCGACGCAGCGGGTAGGCTTCGACCACTGTCGCGGGACATTACACTTGCCGCGTGGAATTCAGGCAAGTTCTAGCATTCGCTTTTAAAAACCTTAGACCCCAGATTTGAAGCTTCGGCTTCCATCCGGCCTACAACGACATGAAGCAACGTTGTTGTGTCGCCTGTGGCTTGGTGTAGCTTTCACCAAGCACTACTCCTTAATAGGTATGGCTGACAGCCCTGCATGTGCCATCTGTGGGTTTGATGAGACAATACCCACATTCTATGTGAATGCCCTGTCTACAGCGCCGAAAGACAGTCTCTCTGCAGTGCACTGGAGCATGTCGACCTGCGCCCACTGACGGAAATGAAGATACTCGGCCACTGGCTGCGGCGGTCGTCGGCGGTGAAGGCCTTCGAGGCACTGATCCGCTTTTTGAAGACTTGTGGCCTGCAGGATAAGCTGTTAGTTTACTGAACGCTGTGACTTTACATAGTGACTAATTTCCTGCAACTGTCTTTTCTCCACCCTTTTCCCCCGTGCAGGGTAGCAAACCGGCTTTTCGTCTGGTTAACCTTACTGCCTTTCCTCCTCCTCCTGCACTTCAGTGCCTGCGAATTTTGGCCGTCCGTCCAGTTAGGAGCGCCTGTTCAGAGGTCAGTGTACCTAAGCTTACACTATGCAACTATGCACGTGTGCAGACCCGCCGAACGTCGTCACACGCTGTGGTGGCTTGTAAACAACTAGTGCTGCAATACATGGCTTTCAGCACGAGGCCCGTTAAGAGAAACAGCTGAAAACTGGACATATGGAATACCTTACTCTGTCTAATCCAGCAGGGCAACCTAGACATTCGGCATATTAGACTGCAAGGTTTATGTCCTAGCTTTTGTCAAGGAATAGTCGGGCTTCTTAGAATGCTTCTACTTCTCCTCACTCACTTCCTCTTTAGGTATGAGAGCCATATCATATTATTCATGCAGAACTACAGGCAGGGGGCTGCCGAACCCGGAGGCAGGCCTGAGCCCTACCGACGCCAGAATCCTGGGAGACCTTGAAGAAGACTGCTCGGTGGGGTGCAGGTCCCGGCCGTATTCGGCATACAACCAGCGGCTGCAGTCCCACCGGTGAGTAACTGAAAGAATTTTCCAGGTAAGCATGCAATAAGAATTGTATGCACCGCTCCACACCAAGTGGTGGCTGCTAACAGGCAGGAGCTAGAATCGCAACGCAGCTCTGCAAGCGCATTAAAAAATGACGAAAGCAAGCATGCATGCTGGCCGCGCACAAAATTACAGCTTTTGTTCCCGCACCACTACGGTACATTCATAACGTCCTTCCGAAAACCTGCCGCAGCAAAGATGTCTCAAAAGGAATGAAGCGTACATCACAAATATATCAGACCTTTTTATTCGAAATTAAATATAGCCCGACACAGTGTCCAATGCATAACCAGAAATCAATGCTGGTGTTGCCGCAGAAACATGACAAAACTGAGTATTCATCTTATGCGCTCTCAGGCACCAAGCCCAGCGCCGCAGGCGTCTCAAGTCATGGCCGAACATGATCATTGCCCAGAAGTTTTGATATGTAGTTCAGTAGACAACAGCTTTCTAAGACTGGTGCAGGTGACAGGTACAAGCATGTTGAGACATACGTTTAAGCACTGTTTCAGGTATATGTGATAACTTTAACACTATCAGTTGGGTAATCTAGGTGCTGATTTACACTGAACAATCTTTTTATGACTGCAAACACAGATGTTTTACTGAAAATACATTACATTTATGCATTTACGGCCAAATTGTGCTGTATACATGGCACCGCATTTCAATGTATGCTGCCCGAAATGAAAAAGGTGTAAGACCTAAATATGCTCCTGCAGTAAAGCGAGGCATAAGCCAATGAAACAGAAATGGGACGCCTGTTCCAAACCAGAGGTGTCTTGCGATTCCACCGCGGGAAAACACACAGAAATTGCATATATGCAGAGAACGAGGACCGGCTATGTACTCGAGCTGCTCCACCACAAACAGAAAGTTCTACGCACCAGCAAAGTGGCCCAAGCATGCGGCCGCGTGTGCTGCCACCTCGCCGGCAAAATCACCCAGGGAGTGTGCAACAAAGGCAGAATGCGATCGCCGCTCTCATAACAGCAAGGCCGCCTGGCCACAATACACGACCAGCAGCTCGGGCAGATGACCACAGACCTGGCGCTCGTTAGGGTCCACGCGGCAGGGGTAAAACATTACAAACTACGTTTGTTCAGTGTTTCCTTCTGGACAGTGGTAAAGGATCATGGTGGGTGGAACAGCGCGAACAGACGATAGACGAGAAGACACAGACAAGCGCTGACTCGCAACTAGTGTTTTTATTAAGAATACATTTTATATTAAAAAACACATGATATATCAGGCACATAGCAATTGCATTGGCACTTTTCAATGGTTACCTCGCTGAATTCAATGGTTACATCATGAATTATCTAAAAAAGAAACCTCCTTATCAATAAGAATCAAGGAAGGCTGGCTCACACACTCCGCTTGTCTTTTCCGAATGAAATATGCCTCCATTATTTCCCTGGTTGTTTCTCTATGGCGAAACAAAATTTTTGTTTTGGTGACCAGGGGCGGCATTTTTTCTTTTTCTCCTGTTTTCCGCACTCTCGGCAGTGATCTTTCAGATGGGAATAACTAGAATCCGAGAGCGAATTCAAGTGTTCCCGCAATCGCAAGCAGCCACATGGCAGTGTCCCCCCAGCAACCCTGGGCACAGCTACGCGGAGGTTGTCCGTTCTGGCCGAGCCCCACCCAGCACTGCACCCCCTGCTCCAGAGGTGACTGCAGCTCTTCGTGAGGCAGTGCAGACACTCCTCCCCCAACTCCCCGCCAACTCGGAGGCGAGGACACTCTGCACGGCCACTTTGGCCGCGCAGAGCCCTCCAATCGGCAGCCATGGCTAGGTGGACGAAGGCTGCCTCACATCTTGCAGTGGAGCGTGAGGTCACTGCGGGCCAGACATGCGGAAGTGTCCAGCCTCATTCCAGATGGCCGCCTTCCCTTTGATGTGCTGGCCCTCCAGGAGACCAACCTGGAGCCATCCTTCCTGCGCCTGCCTGGGTACCTCGTCTATGCGGAAGTCACTCCCTGCACCACGCCAGGCTGCTCCAGCTCCCCCCTGCCTCGACCCTGGCCACTAGCAACAGGGCCCGAGGAGTGCCGTCTACGTTCAAGCCGGCCTGCCGCACGTGGTCGTGGACCTGGATGACGTCGTCTCGGGGCCCCTGGAGGTCTGCGCAGTCGCCGTGCGGATGGGTGCCACAGACACCACTGTGGCATCTATTAACAATCATCCAGGGGTGAGCTGGGACACACCGATGTTGACGCCAGTGCTCTCTCGCATCGGTCCTAGGGCCCAGATGTGTGGGGACTTCAAGGACCACAACAGGGTGTGGGGCTGCCGCACCACCAGCTGCGCGTGTCGCATTCTGATGGAGGTCATGCTCTTTGCAGGCCTCGGTCTCCTGAAGCCCCCACATCCCACCTTCATCACCCTTCGGTGCTCGTCAACACTAGACCTGGCCTTCACAATGCCAGGGATCCGGCACGAGTACTGGAAACCAACCGACACTTGAGGGTCGAACCACTCCCACTGTTCCTGACTCCAACTTCCAGGCGGCCCCAGGAGGTAAGGACGTACGCGGTGCTCTTCTGGCCAGAGTTCCGTGCCCGCTGCAAGGAGATCCCTCAAGGTCAGAGCTTCCTGGACCACGTGGCTTCCTTCACCCGCGAGGCTACCACCTTGGTCAGGGACCGGCCAATTCCCCTGTCCTAGACCTCCGCCTTCTGAACCTCAAAGCGAACCGCAGGCGCCAAGAGCGCATTGCCCTCAACTCCTCCCTCCCTGCTGACAGCACGGCCTACCGGCGCATCGACGCTGCCTGCCGTCGACGCGCCAGACGCCGGCGCGTCAGAGCTGGTCGAAGGTATGCTCCAGCATCCAGAGGAGAAGCCACTCGGGCAAAGCCTGGCGCCTCCTGAGGGCCCTGGTTCATCCAGCGATCCCCAGGCGACCAATCCTGGCCACTGCCATCTCAAGGGCCTACAGTGCCGAGGACCTTGCTGTGCCGATGGCTGACCAGTTCATCCCTGGCGGACCGGTAGTCCTCCAGCCCCGCCCAGCACCCCTGCAGCAGCCCCCTCCCCAGATGTACTGGTCCAAATCACGGCCCAGTGCTCTGCCGCCATCACTGCCCACGAGCTGCAGGCAGTCTTGGACCGCCCACGAAGGCGAACGGCTCGGGGGGCAGACGGCATCAGTCACCAGATGCTTCGGAACCTGGACACCCAGAGAGGGCCCGTCTCCTCGTGTCCTTCAACACCATCTGGGGCACAGCCACTCTCCTCGAGGACCGGCTGACGGCCGTGGTCGTACACATCCTCAAGCCACGGAAATGCAGCCGCCTGCTGTCCTCCTACAGGACAGTCTCCCTGACCTCCGCAGCCTGCAAGACACTGGAGGCAATCGCCCTGTCCCGCCTCACCTGGATTGCCCGGGTCACCAATTTTCTGCCCGAGCAGCTAACGGGCTTCAGAAGGGGCAGGTGCCTTGCGGACTCCATTGCTGACCTGGTCTCCATCCTGGAGGATGCCCGGCATGACGGGAACGACGTCATGCTGGTCCTGCTAGATGTCCAGGCTGCCTTTGACACCCTCCCACACACTGTCATCCATGAGGCCCTAAGCCGTCTGGAGTCACTGGCCCTCTGCTGGCGTTTTTCCGAGCCTTCCTCCAGGGCCGCACCTTCTGGGTTCGTGTTGGCGGGCAACTGAGCTCCCCACGGCCCGTTGCAGCTGGAGTACCACAAGGCAAAGTGCTCAGCCCCTTCCTATTTAACCTGGACATGGCAGGACTGCCAGCCTCCCTCAGGTACAGGTCCTCCCACCGGGTGCGGTGCTCCGTGTACGCAGACGACGTGGCCCTCTGGGTGAAGGGCACACCCAGGAGGATCCGCTCCGTGCGAACATCCCTCTAGAGATCTTTGTAAGATCCACAGGCCTACTTGACGTCTATCGGCCTCACGGTATCGCCAGGAAAGATGGAGGCCCTGCTGTACCACCCCGGAGGGCTCCGGATACATATCACCACCCTGCGGCTCGATGGAGATGGGCTCACTTGGCGGGACCAGGTGAAGTATCTCGTCCTGCAGATTGATCGGCGTCTCACTTGGCTTCCTGCGGTAAGGGCCCTGCTGCCTCGTGTACGACGGATCGGCCAGGCAGTCCAGCGCCTCCAGACCGGGGGTAAGGGCTGCTCTCTTTCCTGGACCCTCAGCCTCTACCACGCAGCTGCCACATAGCTGGTGACGTATGCCCTCCCGCTGGTGACCCTGCCACCCGCCCGCCTTCGGACTCTTGAACTTGGTCATCGCTCCGTCCTGCGGCAATGCCTAGGCCTCCCCCGCAGCTCCCCCATCGCTGCCACTCATGCGGAAGCAGGGACTTGGCTGCTTTCCCTCTTGCTCCTCCAGATGGGACTCCGCCATGTTGACCGTCTGTACCACGCACCAGACGGAGGGCCCCCCTGTCCTCGCTCCGCCAAGCACCGGTCACCCGCATGGGGCTCCTGTGCAGTACCTTCCACAGGCTCTTCGGTCCCCCTGTGACCCAGGCAGCAATACCGTCCCCAACATCAAAGCCGCCGCTCCCCATCTCGGTGGACCTCCTGAACTGCAGCAAGCGCCGAACACCTGTCGCTACCCTGCAGGAGACAGTTGCCACCCTGCTGCAGAAGTCCCTGGAAGGACGCCTTCAGGTTTACACCAACGGTTTGACCTTCCCAGCAACAGGCCAAGTCGCTGCGGCCTGCGTAGCACCGGCCTTAGGCGCAGCACTGTCATGCCGCCTGTAGCTCCCGGCCAACTCCACAGCGGCAGAACTGGCTGACCTCCACCTTGCAGCGAACCTGCTCCTCCGTATGCCTGGGGAGCAGCCCACATTCATATTGACCGACTCCAGAGCGGTCCTCCAGCTGCTACGACAGAACCAGCCCATGCAGCACAGGATGCCAAACTTACGGCCCACCTCATGGCCATCCTGGATCCTGGCCGTCCGGCCTCCCTGCAGTGGCTACCTTCACATGTCGGCATTACTGGCAACGAGGCTGCCGACCGGCTTGCCGGGGCCGTCCACACCAATGGCTCTCTGGTATCCTAAGCAGTCGTCCAGCTGGACTTCGCCCACTCCTCCGGCAGGCTGTACGGGCCCTCCAGACGGATCCTCGCTTGGCCGATTCTTGAAGGTACCTGGCTACCTTCCATGGAGGGATAGGACCCTCCTCCTACGACTACGAACGGGCTGCTCATGGACAAAGGACGATCTGTACTGCCATGCCAGAGCCCCCTTTCAGGCCTGCTCCTTCTGCTGGGCCGACGAAACCCTGGGCAACCTCCTCTGTGCCTGCCCGAAAATAGAAGCAGCCCGGAGAGCCATGTCAGCAGGCAACCGCAGCCTCGGCCTGCCTGCCCACTCGGACCAGGACCTACTGCACCATGGGCGTAGCCAGACCCAGGCCTTCCGGCTGCTGCTGGAATTTCTCCAGACTACCGGACTGGCCTTGCGACTATAAGCCGGATTCTCCCCGAGTCGGCCTCCCACGTCGACTTCCGCTCCCAGAGCCCCAACCCCCTAGTGCACTGCACAGGGACCACCCAAGGCACCAGAGGCGGTGCCACTAGGGCCTGAGAAATGACGTCCCCGGCTGACCGACCACGACGCTCACCACTGCACTCGACGCAAGCGAATACCCTCCCCACCACATCCCCTCTCCCTATCCCCGCTCCAAGCAGTGTTCCCACGATAAGGGTGGCAGGAGCCGAGCACATTCCCCCACGTAGCCATAAGAAGATGGGACGTCTGACCCCCTCCGCTGCATAGGCGAGATACCACTGTCCCGCATGACTTGATGTACATGTAAATAGTGCCGTGTCGCCTCCGCGAAATACACTAGGAAATACGATGCGCCCCTGTCGTATTCATGTAAACGTGGCTAGAGATTACACAAAAGGGAAAGTACTCGTCACCGCAGTGATTTGGCCTTCAGTTGAATCGCTCGTGTCTACATCATCAGGCGAAACAGCAAAGCATGGCCAGAAGCAGCAGTTCATTGCAGAAAAAATACGCGACCAACGCAGCGAAACATGCGAAGTCAGCTGCTGCAGCGAAACAACGTTCACCTCGCAAGTCCCCGACAAAAACTCAGACAAGCAGCGCTCTCGCATTTATGCATAATAATTTCTTAGGTGCCCACATAATGCTTGTCAACTAGGCGGCCTGGTTTCGGAGACGAGCCTCGCCACTCTGCTACTTGCAGACGTGTGCGAGCCGCACCGCTACACGTTTGTGGGTCCGTGATGAAACGTTGAAGCTTGGACCGGAGGTGTTTGGTGGGCTGATCACACCCTAGAACGCACAATATTTGCTCCCGTCTTTGAAGTCAGAATAAGAAAGAAAACTGCAGAGGATGCAACCCGGGCAACGAGGCTAAGCAATATACTCTAGATGGGATCCGCTAAGGGATAATGAGGGAGAAGGGTCGCAGAGGAGAAAAGCTTTGTAATAAGAAAATTAGTTTATAGCATCTGTGTGTAGCAGTAACGTAAACAGTGAGGTAGCAGTTCTAAAGTCCTTACGGGAGGCTTTCGCTGCTCTTGGGAGGGGCTTGATATGTGGTTGAAACGCAGAAACAGCCAGATTTAAGGCCTTGATAATATGACATTCTGGAGAAAGGGTAGCACAGCATCGAAACAAAAAGGCAACAAAGGCAAAATTAATGAAAGCCGAAAAGCAGTGTATCTGCGTTCTAGAAGTTACCCAAAATCGTTAGTGAATTCTAGAGCACAAAACCAAAGTAAAGTGCAAGTACAGGTGCTATATTTGCCACATGTAAATTTTCTTTCAGGCGCGTAACATGGGCCGTTCGGAGTGAAGCGGATTCGTCGGTCGGATGAGTGAGCTCATAGGAGTCGTAAGTCAAGGACCGAGAGACTGGCTGAGCCATGAGTTGAAAGGGTTGAGTGAGCCCGAATGAGAGAGCGCAGATTAGTCGTGAGTCAAGATGAGTTGTGACTCTTGAGACGAAATGAATGAGCCCAGTTGAGTCCTGAGTCGAATGAGTGAGTCCAGATGAGTCGTGAATCGTAATGAGTCAGTCCAAATGAGTCGTGAGTTGAAATGAGTGGGTGAACCTAGATGAGTCGTGGGTCTAAGAGAGACGTGAGTCGGTATGGGTGGTTGACACTGGATGAGTGGTGAGTCTGAGTGAGCACAAGAGAGTTTTGATCACAAATGAGTTTGAGTTCATGAGTTCGAGTGAGCCTAGGCCTCTGTGAGTGTGAGATTGAGTGAGCTTGTAGGTTGAGCTAACTTTTGTGAGTGAGCCTGAGTGAGCACTCGTGATTTTGCCGAGGTATGCAATACTCTGACATTTTTTACATGCATGCTGATAAAGCCAGTCAGGTGGCAACTCTGTCTGCAGTACAATGTGTAGCAGAGGTGTTGGCGATGTGGAGATCTGCCCTTTGGTTATAACCACGAACTGAATGGACACACAACTGTGCCATGCAGAGGCGGTACATATCACCGACAGAAATAAAAGTTCACATTAACATACAAGTACACATACTTAGAAGCCATGAAGATTATGTTCTCGATGCTGAAGACATTTTTACACGCGCGGGACACAGATGGGATCCGCGTGCTCATGCAGCGGGGCACCAAGCAAGTGGACCCTTCGCCTTCCTTCTTATTTAATCTGGCGCTTGACCCGCTGCTGCATGAGCTGATCTGGAACTCCTCATTAAAGATGCTACCCAGGCTGCATGGGCCTATGCTAACGACAGCGTGCTTGTCGCCAACAGCCTCGCCGAGCTTCGGAGAAACCTGGATGTTTCAATTATGCACCTTGCTAAGCTGGGTCTTCTGCTGAATCCAGCTAAGGCTCAGTATTTTGCCTTGCATTACGATGCCCACTGGTGGAAACGGTTTTACTACTGTAACCGCGAGCTCTGGCTCGACGGTGTAGTGATCAAACCTAAAGTTCCTGATGAGCCAATCCGCTATCTCGGCGTTGATCTGTCAACCAGCCACCCTGAGTTCCCACCGATGTCATTAATCACCAATTCGCTGTGTTGAAATCTGTAAGGATGAAATCCTTTCAAAAGCTTCGTCTCGCCGGTGTGAGTTCTAAAATTGTTATATGGAACATCCAGCATTTTCGCTGCAAAGGCCTGCGGGACAAATCTTTATCGCAACATCCGCATCGAGGTTAAGAGGCTTTTGCACCTGCCAATGTCAAGTCGTAACATCCTCCTTCGTCTACCTTATAACCAGTGAGGGGTTGAGCGTCTTACACATTGGTCAGTTAGGCCAGGAGGTCAAATTAAGTCTGTCAGGCTGTAGAGTGGCATCACATCAAATAGACACCATCGTGGAGGTATCTCTGCGGGACAAGCGAGACAATCTTTTGAGCCACCAAGATGATAATAATAATAATAATAATAATTGGTATTTGAGGAAAGGAAATGGCGCAGTATATGTCTCATATATCATTGGACACCTGAACCGTGCCGTAAGAAAGGGATAAAGGAGTGAGTGAAAGAAGAAAGGAAGAATAGGTGCCGTAGTGGAGGGCTCCGGAATAATTTCGACCACCTGGGGATCTTTAACGTGCACTGACATCGCACAGCACACGGGCGCTTTAGCGTTTTTCCTCCATAAAAACGCAGCCGCCGCGGTCGGGTTCGAACCCGGGAACTCCGGATCAGTAGTCGAGCGCCCTAACCACTGAGCCACCGCGGCGGGGCCCACCTAGACGTCCCACATGGTATTTCAGACATTGTAGAGGTGAAAAAAGCCTTGAAAACCTCTAAAAAATCTGCACATCAGGACTGGGAAAACTGGTTTCAACGTTAAAACTCAGGTTCCTTTAGGAGGCAGTCACTTGGCACTAAGTGGCTTAATACATGCTCAAAGTACCTAAAGGATTGGTATTGAATAAAAACATGATGGTTAAGAGCAGATCTCTATCCAAACAGGTCTTGATCCAAGACCGTCAACTCGGCTCTGAAGACGATGTAAATTCCAACCCGAAACTGCAGCGCACATTGTTGGCATCTGTAAGCCTGTTCACCTCCCTAGAGGTGCACATCATAATTTCATTTCCAGTGCCATTGTTTCTAAGCTTAGAGAGATTCATCCCGGTGCCCAGTTGACAAGTGAAAAACTAATCACCGACCGTGCGGGGACTCAGATCAAACCTGATGCCATTGTGGAGCTGCTGCATGCACGTATGTACATTTTAGATGTGGCAGTAACCTGAGACAACGGCACCGAGATATTGGACCGCCTGTGCAAGCACAAGAGAGACAAGTATAGGACATGTATAAGTTTTTGCTTTTTCTCGTTCCTTTTAACTCTTTTGCTAATTCCTACATCGCGGCTTTTCCGCCACGTTTTAGACACTCACTAGCAAGCTTTTTAAGCCTTCCTAGTGTCATTCTAGACCTGCTCTAGCTTGTTTTTTTGCGTGTGTCCTTTGTCTGTGCTAGCGCGTGGTCGCTACTCTTTTTCTTTGAATTCTTCTTTCCCTCCCGCCAGCAACATTCCTCGCCCCTGCACTCTCTAAATTATCTCTGGATCAGATTCTGCTTATTCGTCATCAATCTTGTCATCTAGACCTGCTCTAGCGTGTTTTTTTTGCGTGTCTCTTTTGTCCGTGTTACATCTCCGCATTTTCTTTTCCTTCCATGTATCTCTCTCTCTCTTTGTGCATTTCTAACCTTTCCCACTCCACTTCATTGTCTTTGCATAGTTTGCCCACGCTTTCCTCTGCCCATATCTTAACTCCTTTTCTCTACCCTTTTCACTGATTGTTTCCCTTCCCGCCTTTTTTCTTGGGCTTCATTCTCTTTGTGCCTCGCTTACCCTCACTCGCAGGGGGTCCTATGCCACTATGGAGGACCACTCCGATGGAAGCGAGCCGCAACCCAACACTGGCCACGCCCCTCAGCCTGTGGCGCACGCCTTACCACCAGCGGCTAGTTAGCGTGGAGGGTGAATCCCGCTTCATCCTGCGCCACCTTCGCCTGCGGGTGGGACTCCTCCTGGAGGAATACAACATGGGACAACGAGCCCTCGAAACGCCCAACTTCCCGGGACCCCCAAGAGCCCTCCCCTACCAGCAACGGTCAGCCTAGCTGACGAGGACTCCCTGGATGCATCCCTTGCCTCCAGACCTTCGTCCCGTTCTCCATCGCCGATGGTGACACGTCAGCGGGCCCAATACCCGAAGGAGCACACAGACCAGCTCCCAGGTCCCAGGCGCCAGCCTAAGAAGCCACGCGGCGCCAAGCCCAGGCCCAATAACGGGACGGCGGATACACAGGAGCAGGTGAGCCCTTCTGCGGAAGTTACCCATCTCACCGCTTCCTCTGCAGGAGCCTCCCACGAGGAGCCAGGCCAGCCCCCTGCAGAGCCAGTCAGCCTTGCCGACGCTGCTGCCCCAAGCACAACCCCCGCTGCCAGCACCGAACGCTCCTGTGCCGTGCAGTCCCTGCTGGCTGCGGCCACCCAGCAGCTCCACCCACAGTCCTCTAATGCCAGTGCCCAACCACCGTGCCAGGCCCAGCCTGAGGACTCTGCCTTCCTCCTCTGTCCAGGAGAATGCGCAGGTAAGCAGGGAGCCTGCCGCTTCTCACTCCTTCCCTCCTGAAGCAGGCAGCCACGAACTCCTCGGCGAGTGGGGTTGGATCCCGGTCCAGCGCAAGGCCAGGCGCCCAGCGGCTCGGAGATGTCCCCGTTACTCAACGGTGCTATTCCAGCCCCTTCAGAGGTCCCTCTCTTTCCGTGACGTGGTGAGGGAGGACTACAGCGCCTTCCTCTACTCCCTGCCTGGAGTCCTGGAGGTCAGGATCAACCGGCGGCGTAACATCATCGCTGCCGACGTCGCCTTTGAGGAGTCCCTGGCCGGTCTCATCGGCCTAAGATCGCTCCTCAGCGTGCCGGTCAGGCCCGTCGAGGCATCTCGACCAGACGGCTGCCTCGGCACCGTCTTCGGCGTGTATCCTGCGGTGCCAGACAGGGACATCGCGGACACCATCGAGGCCACCGTCGATATCCAGAGTATTCGGCGCACCGCGGCGCCGTGGCTACACTGTGACCATCCGGTTTGAAGCTGCCCCGCCTGACCAGGTCCTGATCGCTCGGATGCCGTTCCGGGTTCTCCCATTTAAGGCCCAGCCCCTGCTGTGCTCCCAGTGTGGCGGCTTCAATCATGTGGCTGCCTCCTGCACGAGACCCCAGCGCTGCACTTTCTGCAGCGGACCACACCTGCCCCTTCTGGAAGGAGCAGAGCCAGGTCACCACTGCCCGCCGGAGGACAGTCAACACTGCCGCCCGCCGTGCAGTCATGGCCGAGGTGCCCCAGCAGCCCAACAGGGAGCAAAGGCCTCCGTCAACCAGGACCACCGGCGGCCTCAGATACGCAATGGCCTTGCGGTCACGGAGCTCCAGGCCCTCCCGCCCTACTGCTCAGGCTCGAGCCCCTACCCAGGCCCCTGCCCAGGACATCCAGCAGACGGTGACTGCTGCCCTGCTGATGGCCGTCCAGACCCTCCTGCCACAGCTGCTCCTAACTCAGGGGCTCGTCGGCTGTGTGAGGCAGCTCTCGCTGGAGCGAGCCCCACAAACGGCAGTCATGGCCAGGCGTAAAGGTCCCTGGGCACGGCCGCACGTTCTTCAATGGAACATGAATTCCCTGCGTGAGCGCCATGCCGAGCTCAGGGACCTCCTCTTGCAGGGCACATTAATTCTTGATGTGCTTGCCTTGCAGGAGACGCGCGTCCCAGTCGATGCCGCCCGCCTCCCTGGGTACACGGGCTATGCAGGCCGCTCCAGCTGCGCACTGCAGACCTGCAGTGCGGCCCCCTGTCTGGACAGCTCTCACCCGCAGGAGAGGCCTCGTGCTGGCATCTACGTGCGGAGCAACCTGCCCCACACTGTCCTGGACGTGGCCTCCCCATACATGGGTCCGATGGAAGTCTCCGCCATCCGCGTCCGCCTCGGTGACACGGACACATCGGTGGCCTCCGTCTATGTCCCCCTCCCCCCCCCCCAGCGTCCCCTGGGACCCTTCTTGCCTAACAGCGCTTTACTTCTGCCTAGGCAAGGATACCCTAATCTGGGCGATTTTAATGCCCACCACAGAGACTGGGGCAGCCAGACAACCACCACCAGCGGAAGGAAGCTCCTGGACGCGGTCTCGGCTGCCGGTCTCCACCTCCTGCGGCCCAGGGCGGCCACATTCATCCACCCAGGGCACTCCGTGTTCATCGACCTGGCGCTCCACTCGGAAGCCTGCCGATACTCATGGAAACGGGCGGAACACTCCCTTGGCTCGGACCATTTCTCCATCTTCCTGAGCCCTGCCCAACAGCAGCGACCAAAGGACAGGGAGTATCGCCTCATCAAATGGCCCCCATTCAGGGAGCTCACTAAAGAAATCCCGTTAGGTGACTTCCTGGATTACCTGAAGTCCTGCGCCCAAGCAGCCACGGTGTCTGTGTCGTGTCACGCGCAGGCCCCTGTCCCCGACCTCCGCCTCTTGGGTCTCCGTGCTGCCAGACGCCGTTCGGAACGCAGGGCGGAGAGGACGTGGTCCCCCAATTACTGGAAGGCCTACCGCAGGATCGACGCCACCTGCCGCCGCCAGGCCAACCGACGGACAAGAGA
This sequence comes from Amblyomma americanum, assembly GCA_030143305.2. Taxonomy (NCBI): domain Eukaryota; kingdom Metazoa; phylum Arthropoda; class Arachnida; order Ixodida; family Ixodidae; genus Amblyomma; species Amblyomma americanum. The sequence continues at coordinate 30,368 of JARKHS020019119.1, read as the reverse complement.
GAGCTGGGCCGGCATCTGCCGCTCACTCCAGTCCGCTCGGCAGTCTTGCAGGGCCTGGCGACTGTTCCGGTCCCTTCTGCAGGTGGCCATCAGCCGCAACCCTGCCCTGGTTGCAGCAATCGCCTACCTGGCCATGGCTGAGCAGCTGGCCGACCATTTTTCGGCTAGCCTCACGGTTTCCATTCCCCCTCTTGTCCCCCAGCCAAGCCCCCTCCCGGACGACCCCCTCTTCCGGCAGGCATAATCAGTTCCGTTGCAGCCCTGTGTGATGTTCCCATCATCCGTCACGAGCTCCTCCGAGCCCTCCTCCGCTCCAAGCGGAAGAGCGCTCCTGGGGCAGATGGGCTCACTTTGCAGATGCTGCAGAACCTGGACGCCCCAGAGCAGGCCCGCCTCCTGGATGCCTTCAACACCATCTGGGACAGCGGCAGCCTCCCGGAGAGCTGGTCCACGGCAATCGTGGTCCCGATCCGGAAGGCCAGGAAACCCCCAGGGCTCTCTCCTCCTACCGACCTGTCTCGCTGACCTCGGCAGCCTTCACGTCCATAGAGTTCGTGGCCCTACAACGCCTCTTCTGGATAGCGAGGGCCAGCGAGTTCTTCTCCGAGTGCCAGACGGGCTTCCGCAGGCACCACTGCACGGCAGACGCCATCGCCGACATGGTCTCCTGCCTGGAGGAGGCCAAGCAGCATAGAAAAGTCGCCATACTGGTCCTCCTGGACGTCCAGGCAGCTTTCGACGGCCTGCCCCACACCACCGTCGAGCAGGCTCTGGACGAACTCAGAGTGACCGAGCGGCTGCGCCGCTTCGCAACGCCTTTCTTTCCAACCGCTCCACGCAGGTTCGGGTTGGGGGCACCCTGAGCTCTCCCCGCCCCATCACCGCCGGGGTCCCACAGGGCTCAGTCCTCAGCTCCTTCCTCTTAATCCTGGTCATGGCCGGCCTCCCGAACGCCATCCAGCAGGATCGCTACCGGGTTTTTTGTTCTCTTTACGCAGATGACATTGCCCTCTGGGTTCGCGCCCCCCCGCAGGCACATCATCTCCGCCAGGCAGGCCCTCCAGCGAGTCCTCAACGCGGTGCAGTCCTTCCTGACTTCCGAGGGCCTGGTTCTCGCCACCACAAAGTCGGAGGCCCTCTTCGTCCACCCACAAGGTGCACGGGCCATGTCTAGGATCCGCACCCTGCAGATCGATGGCACCGACCTGCCCTGGAGACGGTAAGTGAGGTACCTTGGGCTCACCATCGACCATCGCTTCACTTGGATCCCGGCGGACAAGCCTCTCCTGTTCCACCTGGACCGCGTCGGCTGAGCAGCCGAGCGCCTCCTGGCACGTGGGAATGGCTGCTCTGCTACCTGGGCCATCCGACTGTTCGAGGCTGCCGGGACTTCGGCAGTCCTTTACGCCCTCCCCCTGGTGACTCAAGACCACCCGGCTCAACCGCCTCGAGATCACTCGGCGGAAATAGATCCGCCATCTCTTGGGAGTCCCACGGAACTCCCAGATCCAGGCCACCCTAGCCGAAGTGGGGGTGTTGCCGCTGAACCTTCTGTTCTTACAGAGGGGCCTCACGCACACGGATCGGCTCCACCATGTTCCGGACGGTGAAGCCCTCTGTGCACGCCTCTTGGGACGCCCCCACTCCAGGATGGGCATGCTCTCCGGTGCTTACTTGGAGTCCCTGGGCCGACCTAACAGCCATTTGGCCCTCGCCCGCTGCCTACGCGTCCTTCTGTGCAGGTCTCCCAGGAATTTGGAGGCACGTCCAAGCGCCACACACCGGCTGCAGCCATCAGGCAGACTGCTGCTGCCTTCCTGGAGGAGTGCGGAGACTACACCCTCCTCTTCACTGATGGGTCGGTGCTGCCGGCCACAGGTCGGGCGGCTGCGGCTCTCGTGGCCCCGCAGCTGGGCGTGACCAAGACCTGCAGGCTCTCCTTCCTGGGCAGTTCCACTGCGGCCGAGCTGGCGGGGCTGCACCTGGCGGCGGACCTGGTTGCGGCTATCCAACTTGGCCCTGTGGCAGTCCTCGGCGACTCCCGGCCAGCCCTCCAGCTGCTGTCCAGGCCCCACGACAACGTGGCCACTACCTCCCAGCTCAGGGCACACCCTGGAGGATGCGGGCCACCGGATCACGCTGCATTGGGTGCCGGGCCACTCCGGCATTGAGGGCAACGACCTCGCCGATGCTTCGGCCAAGTCAGCTCACGCCGACGGTCCTCGGTTTCCCTAGCAGTGACCCAGCATAATTTTGCCCGCCATCTCCTGTTGCAGGTGGTGCAGACGCTTCACCGGGACCAGAGAATTGCGGCCCGAAAGCCCTTTCGCCGGCTCTCGGACCAGCTGCACCGGCGGGACCGAGCCCTCCTCCTGCGTCTGCGCATCGGATGCACGTGGATGCCCTCCAGGCTATAAATTCGTGGCAGGGCTTCCTCCCCTGCCTGCTCTTCATGCGGTGACACAGGAACTCTCGGCCACCTTCTGCTGGCGTGCCCGACCCATGACCTCCCGAGGCGAAGCCTGGAGTCGGGCTACCGGGAACTTGGTCTCCCATCCACCACGGAGAACGACCTTTTCCCGGCCCGCAACCAGCTCCAGGCGCACCGGGTCCTCCTCTCCTTCCTTGGGGAGACTGGCCTGAGCGTCCTCCTCTAGACCTCCACCCGTCTAGCACGGGGCGTTGGCTCTAAGAGGACCGAGGCTCCTTCCCCCACCTGGTGCTTGCACACTATCCCAGTGCACCAGGCCTCTCCCCCTCCCGCCCAGAGCTTTCATACACTCCCAATGCACCGCGGCTTGCCCCTCACAGGTGCGAGCTGGAGTCGCTGCTGCGGCGGCGTGACGGCGGGAGCGCAAGACCCCCTGACTGACCGCTGGCCACGGCTTCCACCGGAGACGGCAGCGACCACTTCCCCCTCCCCTCCCACCCTACATCCCCTTACCCCTTCCCCTGGTCCCCAAGAGTGATGCCCTAAGGGCCAACATAAGTCGGGACCAGTACCCCCTCCCCTGAATAGCCCATAAAATCAACCACCAACCATAGAACCCTTCCAGAAGTTTCAGCCAGACAAGCGCTGCAAGGTCGTGGGCCTCTCGTTTGGTGCACGTGGACTCATTTGTGCTGGTACTAGAGGGTAGCAAAAGAAATTTGGTCACCCGACAGGAACAAGCACTCGTGCTAGCATTGGCACATTGATTGCCCTCAGCAGGTTTGCACAGCTGGTTTAATTTGCTGCCTTTCTACCCAGCTCATTTTTCAGGTCATGTCATGCGATCGAATGATTTTTTTTTCTCTCATTTCTTCCCTCATAGTAACCTTACTTTTTCTCGTTCATCCAACACAATTTTTTTCTTTCACCCTCCTTTTTGTATCAATGATGTGTGGGGATTGGGTCTCTTGAGCGAGCGGAGTGCGCGCCCGCTGCTGCCCTTTGCTCGTTAGAGACTCCCCGTGGGGTGTCCGCGAGCGGAATGCAGGCGGCCGCGCTGGTTGTCCTCCTTTCCAAGGGAACCGCTGTAAATCACCCTCCCTTCCGTTCTTCCCGCTTCGACCTCGCGTCCCCATTGGGTCACTCCCAGTGACAGCTGGGGGGCGTTGTTTCGGCGAGAGGCCCGAGCGGGAAATGAACGGAGAGACCGCCACCGACTCGGGCAGCAGAAAGGTGCGTAGATTTCGCCTCCCGGGGGCCCCGGCCTTTGCCGGGGGACCAAGAGCGCGGGTGGTGTAACCTTGCGCACCTAGTATGTACGCTTGAGTCCAGGCCCGAGCCTCCGGAGTCCCGTCGCCCGCCTGTGCGGCGCTCCGGATTCGGGAGGTCCTGATCTGGCTGGTTTTCCGTCATCGCCGGTCATTGCCGGTGACGACGCGCGATGAGCCATCGACGAGCGACCTGCGTCGTCAAGATGTGCTCCGCGCATTCCCCATCCTCCCTCGTGTTGTGTCGCGCGCGATCTAACCCTCTGGTTGGCCGTGCGGCATGCGATCGCCCTTAGCTGTGCCGTCACGCGCGTATGTAGTCTTTGCTTTGCGCGCGCGGCTCCGCGGGCCCGCTTTCGGGTGCGGCGGCTGGGCTATGGGTTGTGCTGAGGTCTGGGGATTAGTGCAGTGTTGTGTAATGCAGCTTCCTGTGTAATAAACACTTGTGCTCTATAATAACTGCGCCTTCCTTCCTTCGGAGCGAGAGCGCAGCCGCGCGGCGAACGCTGGTTATGCCCTCATCTTGCTCTGTCCCGAACCCGCGATATGTGGGCGAAGTGCCACTCAACACTTCGGCACGGGTTCGTTACCAACCCCACAGATTTTATGATTTGATAAAACGCCTTCCTCAGCCTCTTTTCTTAAATGGCATTAGGCATTAGTTGAGCGATTTTCCAGCAAATTATTGCTGCAGTAGGGAAACAGTCACCCATTCTCAAGCTATCCCATCATAGCACAAGGCTCATAACAAATGACGTGTTTGAAATCCGACCGTATTGAAGTGGTCCCTGTTCGTTTTTGCTCCTCTTTACTATGTTTTTGTTCATCCCTAACCCCCACTTCTAATTCTGTTTTTTGTGGTTTTCTCTTTCTAGTGTCAGGCCACTTTTTCTAAGCCCCTGCCAAGGACATGTGCTGTTACCTATTGTATTTAAATGAAAGCAAACTATCATGTTTTTTTCACAGTTACTTTTGAAAAACACATTGCACTTGCAAATAAAAAAGTTCAATGTTATGATGACTCAATCAGAGACGCCACAAAAATGGTGGTCTTGGACAGAACAGTACACATTACAAGGTTTATGTTCGCTCGTTATTGTAACCTCTCTTGATGTTTGTAGTTTGTTTTAGATGTGTAATATTTGCGTTTGTGCTATGTTGAGCTGTATATCGCCGGCAAAATTGGTGGCAACGAATTGGTGAACAGGTGTAGCCAGAACCGCTATGCAGCACCAAACTTTCCTTTAATTGTTCATGTAAATAAAGAAAAAGATGACCTTGCTTTCTCTCACCAGAAACGCAGTCATGCCAGAATTAAAGCAGAGGTTCTTATCAGAGACTCGAAGTACAGCGGTCCTCAGCAGTCCGAAAGAGTAATTTAATATGTGGTGTTCAGCTAGCTTGTGTAAGCTTCCGTTACGTTCGATGCTGACAGTCACTTCGAAATCATTCAAGGCTGGAGAGTACCTCGACAGCCACGTGACAACCCCGCCAGAAGGCATTTGGTCAATCTATAGGCTCTTCAGGCCCCTTCTTCCTCTACAGGGACATGAGTTCCGAGATCCTAACGAGAAACAGATTATTTAGAACGGAGACCTAGGGGCCCCCTTCGGGGGACAAGCGTCGTGGCGCCATCTGTGAATAGCGCACAGAGATATATCGCTCCGTAAACAAGACATGGCGGGAACAAGCGCGAGAACATTTTACACGCGACGCGGAGATAAGAGACAGGGACGTTGGTTCCCAGTCCTGGCGGTTTTTGATTGGTTCCGTGTGATGAAACATTTTTGTTCAACGCACGCAGCTTAGAAATTAGAACACTTTTGTTGTTGGTTTAGGCCCAACCTATAAGCAAGGCTTGAGACATTTTGAGGTCAATTTGCGACGGTGATAGCTCCGGTGATTGCATCATCTCCTAAAAGCAGTGGAGGATGAAAAGGAATGCATTCGGTATAAAATTTAGTAAATTACTTTTTGCTTAGTTTTTCTACTTTCGCACAAGACAGTAAAATATGGTTAATCGTAAATTTATCTCCGCATTCTTCGCAAACAGGTTGATAATGCTTTGTGAGTAGGAAATTTTGCGTGAGGTGCGTGTGTCCTATACGAAGACGGCAGATAATCACTTCCTTAAATCGTTCCTGATGGGTGAAGGACTTCCATTCACTTATAACTGGTTTCACATTGTGTAGTTTGTTTTTTACTTCGTTGTTCCACGCGGACTACCATTTCTGTCTTATGTTACGATGTATTAAGTTAATGCAATCTTTTAACGGAATTTTTACTTTATTTGCGTGTCATCTGTTTGAGCAGTGCATAAGTCTGCTCTCTCGTTGCCTCGAATTTCGATATGACTCGGTATACAGCAGAGTTTTAGGTTTTGCCTTTTATCTGTGGCTATCACTATGTTGTGTATATCATCAAGTATAGGAGTGACTGCATTTCTAGAGTGGAGAGCTGTAAGTAAACTTAGGAAGTCTGTGTAAATAATACTGTTTGTGAGGTTCTCTTTTACTATTTGTTCAATGGCTACAGACATGGCGTAACATTCGGCAGTGAAGATTGATGCACACTGTGGTAGCCTCACTATATGACTGCAATTCCCTTGTGCGACTGCACTTCTAACGTAAGAATCTGTTTTTGAGCCATCTGTGCAAAAAGCTGTGCAATTACTGTATTTTTCTTGGAGTGCAAAAAATTCTGGTATTATATGCTGTGATGGAGTTTGTTTTTTGTCGAAATGTGTAAGAGTGAGATCACAGAATTCCGGGAAATTGTATTATGCCGGCAGTGGATCTCGTCTTCCAGCAATGCCAGGCAAAGTGTCCAGTACGCCGAGATTTTGGCACATCTTTTCAAAACGCAAGAGCAGTGGCCTGGTACTTTGTGGTTTGTCGTTAAACAGTATTCTGTATGGGCACTTTGTGACTATTTGGTGACAGATGTGTTTAGGTAGTGGACAGATTTTAAGCATGTAGGAACACGTGAGCATCGTTCTTCTGTGTGTAAGCGATGGTTCGTTCGTTTCTACATACAGACTGCCTATAGGTGACATCCTGTATGCACCAGTGGAAAGAGGCAAGCCTAAATTATGGATCACATCCAACCGTTTAATATACGACGGTCTCGCTGAGCCATAAACTATACATCCACAACCTAAGGTAGAGCGTATTACAGAGCGACAAATTTGTAGAAGGCATGTCCTATCGAAACCCCAGTGTTTTCGGGAAAGTACTTTGAGTATGCACAGGGATTGAGAGGCCTTTTTTAACGCATTAATGTGAGGCAGGGAAGTAAGCTTTCTATCAAATGTTATACCAAGAAATTTATACTCAGTTTTCACAGGTGACTATCTCGTTCAGGTGTAGGGTGGGATCTGTATGTATGCCTCGTCTGAGTGAGAACAGAATTGCCACCGATTTTTGTGGGCAAAACAGGAAACCATTTCTGTGTGCCCATGTTGCCAGTTTATTTATTGTTATTTGTATTTCCCACCTTATTACATTGGGGGATGTACAAGCTATTTGAAGGTCGTCTACATAGACTGAGTACATCACAGACCTTGGGATTATTTTACTAAGAGATTTAATTTTTACAACGAAGAGGGTAGTGCTTAAAATACACCCTTAAGGTACTCCATTTTCTTGAATAAAATTCCTCGAAAGGGTTGAGCCTAGGCGGACAATAAATGAACGGGGAGATGAAAAGTATTAAAGGGAGTTCAGCATTCTGCCACGGATGCCGAGCTCGGCTAAGTCCTGAAGGATACCGAACCTCATGGTTGTATCGTATGCTTTTTCTAAATCGAAAAAGACGGCAAGACAGTGTTTGTGGATAAAAGCTTCTCTGACAGTATTTTCGAGACGGAATAGGTGATCTGTTGTGGAGCACCCGTTTCTAAAACCACATTGAAGGATATCAAAAAGTCCGCAGGATTACAGGACAAAAGTTAATGTTATATTCAGGACACTTTCAAAGGATTTGGCGAGGCAACTGCTAAGGGCTATGGGTCTATAGCTGCTAGGAGAGGTTGGGGGTTTATTCGGTTTAAGGAACGGTATAATAATTGCTTTTTTCCAGGCTCCAGGTATTTTCATTGATATCCAAACTGTGTTAAAGAATCTTAAAAGTGCTCCTACGGCAGGCTCAGAAAGATGGGCAAGCATTTCATAGTGTATTTGGTCGGGCCCTGGAGCAGTATTTTCCGGCAGACAGTATTCCGTTTATTTTTTGGAGAGTAATTAAATTTCTTTTTCACCTTCATTTATTGGAAGTCTTCTTTTTTCGGTTACATTTTTGTATTTTATAAACGACTGAGTATATTGCGAAAAACTGCACACAGCGGCGAAGTGTTCAACCAAGATGTCTGCCTGTACCTTTATTCTTGTTTCTGTGCCAGGTGTAGTCAAAATAGGAATTGTGAACGATGAGAAGCTGCCGTTTAATTTTCGAACTTGCTCCCACATATTGTAGATGTGATTTGACTTTTTTGTGATGAAACATAACTGCCATGAAGCCTTCTCGGCAATACGACGGATTTACCGACCTTTGGCTCTGGCCTTTTTAAAATTTACGAGATTTTCGTATGTTGGATACCTGAGAAATTTACCCCAAGCTCTATTTTGTATTTTTTTGCTTCTTTGCAGTCTTGTCCACCACACTGTGGTTTGGTCGCACTACTCCTGAAGACTGATGGATAGCTAAATGTGCGGCAGTTAACATGCAACTCGTGAAATTCTCATTTATTTGATCAATGCTCAGATTTTCTAAAACAGTTTTTTCCAATGTGGCTTCTTCCCTAAAACGCTCCCAGTCTGGAAAATGAAGTTTCCAACGGCACGGCCTAGTTGGGATGGTTTAGTTTATAGGGGTTTAACGTCCCAAAGCAACTCAGGCTATGAGAGACGCCGTAGTGAAGGGCTCCGGAAATTTCGACCACCTGGGGTTCTTTAACGTGCACTGACATCGCACAGCACACGGGCCTCTAGAATTTCGCCTCCATCGAAATTCGGCCGCCGCGGCCGGGATCGAACCCGCGTCTTTCGGGCCGGCAGCCGAGCGCCATAACCACTCAGCCACCGCGGCGGCCTCCCCCTAGTTGGGATGATTTCCGGTGGAGATATTAAGCTGATTAATATGGAGATGATCCCTGCCATATGGGCTGTCAATCACATCCCTAAAGCTTTGTAGGGAGCTAGTTGGTTGCACATACTGAGACTGGGGAGCACTACAATCCAGACAAGGGGGTCACATCACATATCGTGTATCGTGGTGTTCTGATATGATGTCATCCCCTTTTCTGGATTGTAGCGCTCCCCGGTCTAAGTAATCACATCCCATTTAAAATCGTTAAAACACAAGGGGAGCAAAAATTAAATCTAGGCAGCCGATTTCCCCACTGCTTGGAGAACAGTGTGTTTTCCCGTGTTCAGCAGGAATACATTGTTGCAGAGAATAAAATCTTCCAGAATTCTGCCTCTGACATCCTTATGTTCACTTCCCCAAAAGGAGAAGTGAGCATTAAAATCCCCAACGAAAAGAAACGGCTCCAGTAGATGTATTAAAACCGTTTCTAAATCGTGAAGTGTGACGATTAATTGAGGCTCAAGGTATATCGAGCATATTGTTATGGTTTTAATATCCAGGACGGTCACAGCAACTGCCTAATATGAGCCACCACCCTGGACAACTATAGCAACGCCTGCAGAGAGCCTGCTTGAGGTCTCTCGGTCACATCGAAAGACTTGATACTTTTTAAGAACGTTTTTTTTTTCTGTGGTCCTAGGTTAGTCTCGTGGACACAAAGTGCTACCGGGGAGAATGAATTTAAAACATCTGTTACGTCAGTGTAGTTTAAAAATCCACGACAGTTCCAGTGAACTAGAAAAGCCATGATTGTAGGCTAGTTAAGAATAAGTTTTAGAAATCAGTTTTGTCGGTCTCTAGGACCTGTTATAGGGACTTTATCCCTTTTTTTGGCTCATGAAAGCTTTGCCGCCGCTGCAGCGGGGGGCGATGGAGTTGTGTCCATCACCTCACAAGAATCTCGGGAACCCGTGGTGTCGTCACTCACCAACACCTGCAAGGTGCAGACGCCCCCCTGCGGGGACCAAAAGTGAAGGGAACAATGATGCATACAACTGTAATACGAAGGACTACACTGATCCCCCATCTGGCAGTGACAGTGAAGAGCCAACCCCTCCAACTTTACAGCGACGTGTTTTGTCGACAGCAGCAAGTTCAGCTTGGTTGCATGCGCCCCGTCAGGCAGATCACATCTGCCTATGCTTCATATTACCTGCTTTCTTGTTCTAGCGATTAAAGGGGTGTTGATAAAAATATTCATTGTTTCAGCTCTTTCGTTGACTGTGTAAATTTTCTTGCATTTCTGACTTCATTCATACCTTGTAACTTTTCAGTGTATAATTTAGTCACTGCAAAAGTAGCTCCAAAGAATGATGATCCGGACCAGAAACAGAGACATGCAGCTCATTTGTTACTGATGAATAATAAACATTTGGTTCTTACAAGTTCTGAGTGCCGTGACATCCTGACAGTGTTTGAGGATGTCTACAAGTGTATGGGAGAATCCTGAACTACCTGAGAAATACACAGAAAGGAACCCAAGTGACCCTATACGGGGACATACATTTTCAGCCAAGTCGAAATTGCTATAACTGAAACTGCATTTTTTTATGTTCCAAGGTTAAAAATAGAAAACATGTGACAAACATTTTCGCGCGGACCTTTCTTCTCAGGTCCGAGGAGGATAGACTGGCAAAATGTGGCGCAGCGCCACGTCCAACACCCGGGCCTAGAGCATGTAAGTGCCTCTATCTCAACACTTTTCGCAAATATTGACATAATACAGGCATAACTTCTACAGGCATGCTTCACTTCGTTGCTGGCAGCTGAGAGTCACTGAGTGCCACCCGGAAGGGGCCTTGTCATTGAATCTTATTGGCTCGTAACCTCATGCCGCTCATTCATCCCACTCGGCCCAACGTCTGTACTGTATGTACTTTTTAGAATAGAACATATTCATTCAGCCCACTACCAATCTGCCCACGATTTCTAACGTGGTGCGGCGCTGTCAGTTTTGTGCCAAGAGCATTCCCCAGGCCTCGATTTTGTCTTCGCACTGCATCCAGAGCGATCTTCGGCATACGGCCTCACAGGTCTCTGGCAGCAAGCTTGGTTCGGATGCTGCCTAGCCGATATAGCAGCACTGTCGGTTTAGCTGCTGGCGTATCTGCGCTATCACAAGAGAGCATCGCAGTTACTAATGATAAGAAATCCTCCATTGAATTCGTACCTCGTCCTACGACTGAGACCACTGCCTCTGAAACCATAAAAGTTCGGTCTCCCTTACCCACATCTGCAATCAGATGCATGAATTGCAAAAACGTTCCAGGCGGCACCACTTACAGGAGCACTACTTAAATTACATGGCAGACCAGTCAGGTGGGCTTGGCGGTGGTGCTTTCCACCCTCGTATGATCTGCTGAGATATGCTTCTTCGCATTCAGCTAGGTGCAAGGCTTCTGACACACTCCGCGCAACCTTACAGGTCGCGATTCTCTCGGCGGTGGGGGTCGCGTGCGTGCTGCGGAGGAGGGTGAGCGGGAGGTTGCCTCTGCATCGGCGGTGCCTCACTCCTGTTTCGCCTCTTCTGATGCTGATCTTCGTCAATTGGTATGCGTTCAGATGCAACTGGGCAAACATGCAAGTCACAAGACACTAAGCCAGTATCTTCTTGGCAGAACTCCACACAGCATCGCGTAGCAGCTAGGCTCCAGGATCATCTCCGACGGCATCACCCCGACCCACGCATCGCCGGCAGTGAGCGCATCGCCAGCATCACCGGCTACCGCGCTCTTTAGCGGTCGCAACGCGCTATGATCCTCTACGCGCGCATTGGCTTCATGTGGCCCGGGGAACGACGGGTGCGTCACGGAATCGCGACGAGTGATGTGTGTGACGGATGCGGTGCAGTGGAGACACTTGAGCACGTGCTCCTTCGCTGTGCTGCGTTAGCCCACGCTCTTCGCCCGACCCAGCGGTAGACTGTGACTGCGCAGGCGCCACAGCAGAACGAACAGCAGATAAACCCCGTCGCTTGTCCAGGAAGCCATTTGGCAGCAGCGGCAGCGCCGTGTACACATCGAAACCGTACCGCTACGTATTTGCAGCTAAATGCTCTAATTCATTTCCCTTAATTATTCTTGATTTACACGGTTTCCGCTGCTGCTGCTGCACCAGATGCAATTGTTCATACTAGTTCCACATGTGCTTTGCGAACCTGTAATGTGAAACCAGGACGCTGCTGGTGCAATGTCTGACAAATGCCCTTCGTGTGAAAAGGACATTGCCGCTAAAGAAGCGAATGTGAAGTGCGCCGAATGTGAACACAGATACCACTTCGGTAAATGCGCCGGATTAACAGAAAAATCCTACAAAGGCAAAAATGATGCTGCTAGAAAAGCTTGGCGTTGTCAGGCGTGCCGCGCTGAGCAGCGTTCTGGTTCCGGTTCTGGTGAAGAAGGTGCTTCTGACACTGATATGAGGGTTATTCTTATGTCCATCAAACAAAGTCTTGCATGCCTACCTGCCCTGAAAGAAACGGTTCAGAAAATGGAACAAGCCATCACTTTTATGTCTGATAAGTTTGATGAATTTGAAAAGAAAATAGACCAGCAAGACACCGAGATAAAGGCACTGAAATCGAGAGTCGCAGAGCTAGAACAGGTGGATGATAGTAATGGAGTCGTACAAGCGCAACTCCAGCAAGAACTGCGTGAGCTCGAGTTCAGAAGTCGACGTCAAAACCTGGAAGTGCATGGAATTGCAGCGGTAGCGAATGAGGATCTAATTGCTTCATTAAATACCGTTGCAGATAAACTTGAGGTCCCACACATCACGCCATGTGATGTTGTTTCCGTCCACCGGCTGCCTTCTAAACCAGATAGTGTTCCCGGTATAATAGCTCGATTTGCAAGGCAGACGACGAGGGACGCGTGGTTGGCAAATAAAAGTAAGCTGAAGGACAGTACACCACGTGTGTACATTCAAGAAAACATGACTCGACACGATAGGGAACTACTTCGATCGATAAAGGCTGCGGCCAAAGAAAAGGACTATCGCTATGTCTGGCATGTGAATGGCAAGATTCTGGTGCGAAAAACTGATGGTGCCGGAGCCATACATGTCAAGAGTACTGAGGACTTTGATCGGCTGAAATGACCATGCAATTTTACTTGCCACATGAGCTAAACACGGTTGTGTCACGGTTATTACCTGCTTCTGTAAAATGCATACATCTGAATGCCAGGTCGGTTAAGAACAAGGTGTTTTCCTTAGAAGAGATGTTTGCTGAGTTTAATTTCTTATTTTCGACAATCATGCTGACCGAAACCTGGTGCACAAATGATCAAGATGTTTTCAGGCTGCAACATTACAACACATTTTACCTGAATAGAATTGATGCCCGAGGGGGCGGTGTTTCTATACTGGTTCAGGACAGTTTTGAATGCCAGCTTGTTGATCGTTATTGTGTGATGACTGTAGACTTTGAAGTGCTTACACTGTATACGGACAAAACATTACTTTCTGTCTGGTACCGCCCACCGAACGGCAGCTTTTCTAAGTTCTTAGAATTCTATGACTCTTTTCTAGCTTTTGCCATTGAAAATAATTTTGTTCTAATTGCTGGTGGAGACTTCAATATTGATATGGGCTCTAATACCCAACATGCAAGAGATTTTAGTACAGTTATCACTTCAAATGGTTTCGTAAATGTAATCACTGAACCGACTAGAGTCACTACTGAATCAAGTTCTGTTTTGGATCTTTTTATTACAAACGCGCAAGTACACGCTGCAAAAGCTGGTGTAATATCGTATGACATCAGCGACCACCTGCCTGTTTTCCTCTGTCTCAACGGTAGTCGACTAGACAGGAAAAAAAAAAGAGGAAATATACCACCAGATAATAAAAGACGCTACGCTTGAGGGGTTCCGCGAGGAGGTGCAAAAATTTGACTGGACAAATGAATGCCAATTAAGTGATGCAAATGAAGCGTACAATTTATTTCTTGATCAATTTAAGAACTTGTATTCAGCTCATTTTCCGTTGAAGTCTCGTCGAAGAAGTCGTAAAATACGGAAGCCATGGATAACACAAGAATTAAAACATGAAATGAAAATTAGGGACCAACTGTATCAACGGTTTCTAAGTACACGAGCCCAAGTTGACTTGGTCACTTTTAAACAACACAGAAATAAATTGACCAAAGAACTGAGGTTCGCAAGAAGGGAATACCTCCTTTCTTATCTGAACGTTGATCGTGACAGACATGATTTACTTTGGTCTCGGCTAAACACGCTTCTACACCGTCGCAAGATTCATGCCGCACCCTCGGAACTACAAGTCAATGGTCAAGAGTTATCTGGAAACGATTTAGCCGATGCATTTAATACTTTCTTTTGTAGGACTGCCACGAGCAGCGGCTCGTCCGACGCTTTAGAGTACATGAGTACTCCGAACAGTGACTCTATATTTATGCAACCTGCAACTGACCAGGAAATAATATCTGTAATCCAGAACCTAAAAAATAGTACATCCCGAGATATCGATGACCTTCAGGTGCGGCCTGTGAAACACGTAGCCGACATCATTGCTCCAGGTCTTGCCAACATATTTAATACATGTTTAACAACAGCAGTCTTTCCGGCCAAAATGCAGATAGGGAAAGTAACTGTAATATATAAAAAAGGTGACCGAAATGATCTAAGCAACTATAGACCGGTGTCCATATTACCTGTGTTTTCGAAGGTCTTTGAAAAACTTTTGCACATACGCTTATCCAAATTCATTGACAAATACAATCTTCTTACTTCACATCAGTATGGCTTTACTAAAAACAAATCAACCGAACTGGCACTTCTTGCACAAAAAGAATTTATTCTTGAACAGTTTGAACAAAACTTTCTGGCACTTGGTATATTTGTCGATTTTTCAAAGGCCTTCGATTTGGTGGATTACAATATTCTGTTGCTAAAACTATAGCGATATGGCATCCGCGGAACTGCCTTACAACTAATAAGGTCGTATTTATCTCAGAGGAAGCAAGTGGTTCAGCTAAATAATGCCCGTTCTGCAGTTAAATTTATCCACGCTGGTGTACCACAAGGTAGTATACTAGGACCACTGCTGTTTAATCTATACCCTAATGATATTATAAACATAAACCCTGAAGTAACATTTATTATGTACGCGGATGATGCGAGCATCTTTTTCTCCGGAAAAAATATCTCAGAAATAATATCCGCATGTAACGACACAATGATAGCGTTGGGAAAATGGGCAACAAATAATTCCATGCGTATAAATGAACAGAAAACCAAAGCAATCATTTTTCGGCCAATAAACAAAATCATCCCGCCACATCATGCCATAGTACTAAACTTCCGTAACGTAGAAATTGTGGAGAGTTTCAAGTGTCTTGGAGTAATTTTCTCCTCCCATATGTCTTGGAATGATCACATAAACTATCTCATAACAAAGTTAGCTCAAATCACCGGCTTGGTAGGCAGTTTAAAATATCAGCTATCAACGAGAACCAAATTGCTTTTTTATAACTCACTTTTTTACTCGCACCTTAACTATTGTCAACTCGTATGGGGAACCGCAGCACCATCTATTTTACAGCGCATACATCTTTTACAGAAAAAATACATATGTCATGTTTATAATACATCACACCGATCCCACACTGCAGACCTTTTTCACAATGCCAAGGTAATTAGTATATACAACTTATATAAATACCGACTCAGCGTGAAAATCAAAACAGAATTAAGACACAATCTGAATAGCTTACAGGGTCTTGCAAACTTGCAAACCAATTTGCCACGACACCCCACTAGATATGCCGAACGGTGGTTAGTTCCTACTCCTCGTCTGAACACCGGGAAACAGCGCCTATCCTACACGTTACCCTCTCTTTTGAACACCTACAAATTAGATGGGTTTGATTTATTTTCATGTACTTACAGAAATCTCCGCCTTATGTATAGTTCATGATTTCGGATACTTTCATTTTCTGTGATTTCATGTTAATCTGTTGTTTGTACTGTGACTACTGTGCCAAATTGTGTACAGATTTGATGTATTGTTGTGCTTCTTCTGCCCAAAAAAAGAAAAAAAACAGGGGCTGTGGGCTGGTCAAGCTGCCTGCGAGCAGCTTTTTTCCCGCCGTCCTCCCATCCAAATGTACGATGGCAAATAAAGATTATTATTATTATTATTATTATTATTATTATTATTATTATTATTATTATTATTATTATTATTATTATTATTATTATTATTATGTTGCGGCCTATATGGCGCTGGGCATACTTTCGCACTCGCACAAGATGCTATTGTGGCCGCAGGGCAGTGCGCGCACCCGTGAGTAAACCCTGGTGAGCCTCCGAATTTCTCGAACAGACGGCCTTGACGTCCAGTCTGGCGCGCAGTGACCGAACGTTCCGCGTGCGCTACCTTTTACGATTAACAGCTGGGCGCCCCACCCTAGCTGTGTAGTGAAATATGCTGTGCGCGTGTTTCTTTTCTTTATTGATTAAGCATGCGCGCAACTTCGACAAGTATATTGTTACGTAAATAAGGTATTTGTCACCTCTCCCTCTATCGTTTGTTATTGTCCCCTCACCTCTTTCATTTCACTTCTTAAAACTGCCTGTTATCCTTTATTTCCGCTGTCCCAGCTCAGGTTCCGCCGCCGTAGTGATGACAGAATCCGGGGTTAGCAAAAATCTTTTACGTTCCTTTCTGTTATCTTGCATTAAACACTTACTACTACAACTACTACTAGGCGCGTGGAGATACGAGTGCATTACACAAGACCGGCTGTCGTTGTCCATGTCCCCGCATCCGCTCACTCAGTAAGACGAACTGCATCAGAGCTTTGTACGCAACTTTTGTGTTCCTCTTCAGGGGGCACTTCCGAGCTCCAGGGGGAAACCATGAAACTTCCGATCCTTGCATTGATATAAAACTGATTTGGGCCTGACGGAGTCGGGACGTTTCAGAGCTTCATTTTGTTTGAACGAACTTTATATTCTTTGCGTTTGAATTGTTTCACAAAAAAGGTTTATTTAAAATAAGTGCTCTTAAAATCAACATTATTTACTGTGCAATGTGTTGGGAGAGGATGTTTCTTTATTCACTGAAGCATTGTTTCTAAAGACAAAGCTGTCGTGTACACTATCTTCTTTCGGTAATAAAAGTATCCAATCACGGCTTCTTTATGAACCTCTCTCAGGGCGACCTTGCAATATTTTCTAAGCTCAGTTGTATTTGGCCCAAGCGTATGAAAGCCATCCTTTTTAGAAAAGGTAAATGAAACAAACTGACCTGGGGTCGAGCGAAACATATGTGGGTGATATGCAGCAGTGCAGTTTAGAAGAATATTCACTTTGCATCGCAATGACTGCATTCTAAGCTATTAATTCATCATCGTCCTCGTTACTGCAAATCTATGCAATATACAGTACCTTGCACCATGCAGGATGGTATCCATTAGAAAGCCACAAATCATGCCTGTTGGTAATGCTTTTAGGCGGCCTAGTAGGCTTTTACTATTCTTTTCGAGAATGTACTGACACTAGGAGAAGAGAACTGAAGATAGGATGTCTAATGCTCGACAGAAACAGGGCGAGTGAGAGCTTCTGAAGCAACTTTGGGTGGCCTAAGTTACACTCTGCGAGTGCAATACGGAGCCACCCGTCGCACAGCGCGATTCCACAGTTTTTTGCGCGATTCCTCACCTTTGGGCGGACTGCATGCTTACCTAGCCTTTTATCCTCAAGTATATTCACTCAAATTTCCCGCCTGACTTTTCCGCCGCTAAGGACGCCAACTTCGCATGGAATGAATTTGTGTTGTGTTCGGTCTAATGTATCATAAGCAACTAAACCTATCATGCGCCAAGCTCAAGGGTATAAGGAATTGTTTTCTGGAGATTTTTGCCAAGATGAAAATTATGGTGGGGTAGAAAACTTGAAAAAGGTACTTCCTTCTACTTAGTATTCAGAGCAAAAACATTTATGAACGACTAACATTTAGAGTTGCAAAGGAGGTCGGGTAACCTCATCAGCCGTCCTTGGCTGGGCAAGGATAACAACCAGCCGGCTGTCCAGATATGTTCATCGGGACATACCTCTATTAAGGAAGGAACGATGAACACTTTGTTACCATAAGAGATGTTGGTACTCTGTTTACATGTAGTTGAGGGAAAACTGACGCGAACAGTTTTTTGAACTTTACCCAACGTTTCGGCGGCGATTAATAGGAGTCCAGGAACGCTCCCCTCCGCGTATGTTAGTGGACTGCGACACGTGCTAACAAAGGGACAGCAAAGGCAGCAACCCACTGCTGCTGGCACAGTTTTGTCACCACTGAAGGGACCGAGTTAGTCCCGAAACGTTGGGTTAAGTTAACTATATTGCTTGGCGTCAGTTTTCTTAGAACTATTTCATAAACCCGACTAGACAGACTTCCGTCGAAGATGTTTACATTCAAAACTGTTTACATGTATGACTCAACGTTATTTTAAGGTATTTAAGTCTTCATTGTGAATTCACATGATGCAGTCTTCATACAAGTGTTGCATACTTGTCACGGCTCCTATATCGGTAGGCCATACTGTCTGATGTGTATGTGGCAATAGAAATTCAAAAACATTTTAACAGCTGCCTTACGGGAAGCAACCACATTTAGGAGGGAACCACTCAGCAACAAATCGCTTAAACCCGCGGCGCGGTTTATGAGCGAGCGAAACAGCGCACTTCAGCAAAGCTACGTTCGCAACCCCAAAAGAAAAACAATGCAGAAAGCGCGTTAGCTACACCCTTGAGGAAACAGCACGCCGTGTAATCTTGCTGACAACGGCGAAGCAGGGGGAGGAAGATTATGCAAGAAAACCACCAACATTTCGATGCAATAAGAGATAATGGCACAATGTCGACATATATACGACTCAGTATTAATTTGGACACTAAGTCTTTATTATGAATGCACATATTCTACTAGTACTCGAAAAGCAGCAAAAAAATCGAATTAACAAAGATTTAATTTGGCTGAGTGAGCGTGCCATTGTTGGCTTAATGTCTAAAGCAGATTTGCTAAGCTATCTGGACCTGAAAGTTTGAAAAGGTTTTAAAAGCAACCTTACAGGGCATAACTGCATACTTATGTGCCATCGCTTTTGTGGCAACAAAAACAACTACTGCATTGTGGATGCAACTATGCGCCGTTTGATATTCTATAAAATGAAGAGTAACATTTTCTTTGTACGCTCTTTCTCGGCATCCAATAGATCTGTAGCGGCGCTGGTATCGCCTGCCGCGCTGATGAAGACGAAGCTCGGAGCGCGACCTGGCTCGCGCCATGGGTATGTGCTCTGTTTTAAGAAGACGAAGAGGAAGAAGGGAGAAGAAGAAGACGGACGTGCTGACGTGTTCTTGCTGGCCGCTGCTGTTTTCTGCATCTTCTGGTGGTTCCGGCTTGTTCATCCTTGGTGAGCCCGTTCTACGTTGGGTGGTTTTGGCCAAGGCGTAGTTTAAGACGCAGTTCATGCGAACCTGAGAGTGCGTTTTGCTGAGAGATGTCGTTGACCTCCCCAGGTGGAGGGTCGGCAGCTTGGTTTGCCAGCTTGCCAGCCCAATGCCTGCCACTTGAGTCCTTTCACAAAAATGGCATTGATGCGGTTCCCGTGGCTATCGTTCCAGTCGGTGAGGGTGTGATCAAAGTGAAAACCCGCAAACTTATTCAACAGGAGCTAAGATCATTGACAGCCCATTATCTGGAGATCTCTGAAGTGCGTCCATTTGGCCGTCGAGGCTATGTGTGAAAGTCCTCATACATCGCTTGTGTTGCTGACTTGCTTCAGTGCAAAATTTTCAGCTCACTGCCGGTGAAAGCATTCATTCCCGAACAGCTTGCATGTGTCAAGGGTATCGCACGTGGTGTCAACCCAGCATCGCCCAACAAGAAATTCTACAGGAATTTCAGGATGCAGGCGTTGGGGTCCTTTCAGTCTAGCGCTGCAGTAGAGAGGTAAACGGCTCGCGTGTTGCTACTGAGTCTGTAATAACAACTTTTGCTGGCTCTTCCTGCCCTGCTGAACTAAAAATCTGGACGATTGTATACCGTATGGACCCTCTAGAACCCCGCCCTCTTCAATGCACCAACTGTTGGCTGTTCGGGCATAGTGGCAAAGCATGCAAGTCGGAGACCCGCTGCCGTTTATGTGGAAAAGGTCATTCTGCTTATCACTGCGCCTCAGAGCAGCCTTATTGTTGCCTCTGCAGCAACAGTCACTCAGCTGATGATGCCAATTGCGCAAAACGTAGTGAAGAGCGTAGCTTGTTGGACATTATCAAAAAGAAGCGGTGCTCAAGAGCCGATGCTTACGCTGTTCTTAACAGGAAAAAAGTTTCATATGCTAGTCGTTTGCGCGCTTCTGTTGGGGACATTGAGTCCAACTTGACTGCCTCAATTGTGACCACAGTCGAAAAAGCTCTTAATAATGTGGTTGAGTGAATGCTAAACACTTTCTCTGAGGCGTTGGCTAAGTTCGTTGCAGTTCAGTCTGCGTCACCATCAACACCCGTCCTGGCAGCAACGTCTGCATCTGTTTCAGCTTCTGCAGCTAGTGCTAGCCGCTCTACATCACCTTCTGATGCTCCCCAGGTCCCACCTAACATCTCTGTTCCTAGCAGTGAATGGCGCAGTGACATCTGCACAACAGATGTCGAAATGTCGTGCCCTACGCAGAAGCGCCGTGCTTCCTCATCACCACCTAATTCTAGTTCTCCACAGATGAAAGCTAAAAAGGGACCACCCAAACTTCATCCCCATGTTGAAATCCTTAAAGAGGCGGTTTCGGCCTCTTCAATTGGTCAATAATCATGGCAGGTATCAAAGTATCACAATGGAATTGCCGTTCCGTCTTGTCTTCTCTTCCAGATCTAGACATACTTATTCACAAGCATAAGCCTGATATTGTACTTTTACAAGAAACATGGTTATCACCGTATAAATCATCTTCAATGAGAAACTTTCGAGTTTTCCGGTCAGATCAAAATGTTGGCAGGGGAGGTGGCTTGGTAACCATGCTATCTAAAAATTTATGTCATCAGGCATCTATATCAAAGAAAATTGTTCTCCCTGACTGTGAGCTTTTAGCGATCAAAATTTCATTTCCGCATTGTGCTGATATTACAGTTGCTAATGTCTATTTTCCTTTTGGTGTACACAGGACAGACAGTTTAGACAGCTTGGTGACTGGCACAAACAGTGCAGTCATCGTAGGAGATTTTAATTCTCACCATAGTGACTGGGGAAGTCGTACAGATTCCTGCGGCCAGCTTCTCTGGTCGTGGCTGTCTGCAAATGCTGTACGCTGCTGCAATTCTAGAGAAATAACCTTTATGCGAGGGGTTGCTCGCTCAGCCATTGACTTAACATTATCAGCAGGTAGGCTAGATGTGACTGATTGGTCGACAGAGGATTCGGGTACGTCTAGTGATCACTTTCCTATAACTTTCACTATCCGGTTATCTCCTCTTAAAGCTAGTTGTGTAACCCATAAATTTGTCAACCACAAAATTTATAAAAATCTGATGTCCGCCTCACTTGCCTCTTTAGTTAATACAAGTCGGGATGACAGAGCTCAGCAGACGGTTTCATTTTTGCAAAATGCAATAGACCACTCAATATTCGCTGTGCCCGCAGCAGCATCTACTAAACAGACGTCTCCTTGGTGGACAGAAGAATGTGAGAAGGCCTATCGTCGCAGAAAAGCGGCCTGGAAGAGGCTGTCCTGCAACCAGAGTCCGGCTAATTGGTTAAATTACAAATTCTTCTCTGCATCTTTCAAAAGAACACTTGCAAAAGCCAAGGAGGAGTACAACCAAAATTTAAACACATATCTTTCAAATCCTCGTCATCGGAAAGCCCTGTATAGATTCATGGAACGTAGCAAGAGTTCTGTCGTCCCTCTTCTCACTAGTTCAACAGTGTTATCACCACAAAAGGCTCAGGAGAGCCTGGAGTGTATTGCTCAGGGATTGGCGTTACGCTTCCAGACGCAGAGCAACGTCCCTTTGTGCACAATTTCACCCTCTTCAGATTATACCGAGGTTGACGCATCAGAGCTCCTCTCAGTGCTGGCAATGTTGCATCCTGCAGCTCGTGGACCAGATGGTGTCACTGTTGGTATGATTAAAATTTTAGCCCAGGAGTTTACAAGCGCCCTATTAGATATGGTCAATGCTTCTCTGGAAAATGAGTGGATTCCAAGCATTTGGAAGACGGCGAAAATTATTTTATTAATGAAAGATGTAGGAAAAGGAAACCTCTTAGATAATATTCAGCCAATTGCGCTGACTTCAAATTTAGTCAAATTAATAGAAAGAATAGTGCACAGTTGCCTCACAAAACATGTTCATGACATCAACGGTCTCAGCTCAGCCCAGATTGGCTTTCGTCGTGGATGCTCTATATGGTCCGCGCATGTGGATCTAGAGAGCAGAATCCGGCTCTCGCTACGCAGAAGGGAAGTTTCAGCTTTGGTCACTCTTGATGTAGCAAATGCCTATGACAGTGTAGAGCATACTATTTTACTTAACAGACTTGCTCAGTTACATCCTCCAACCTACATTTATGCGTGGATATCTGAATTTCTGAAGGACAGATTCTTTTACTGCGCTGAGGGAACCCTATGTTCAAATACATATTATCAATCAAGAGGTGTGCCGCAAGGATCGGTGCTATACCCTCTGCTTTTTAATATTTTGGTCAGTGGCATCCCCATTCGTCCTAATATAACAGTTTTTGTGTATGCAGATGACAAAGCTTTTTTCGCCTCGGCCAGGGATATCCCCTCCCTTTACCACATTCTGCAGGGATATTTGGATGCTCTTGGAGTATGGTTGCAGGGTATTAATTTATCCCTGAAGTAGACAAATGCGGAGTTTTGGTATTTCATCCAGACAGGCCTTTGCACATTTCATTAGTCCATCGCTCTCTCCAGATTCCACAAGTGGAATCCATAAAATATCTGGGTGTTACTTATCACCCAGCGTTAGATTGGAGCCTTCATATAAAGAACAATGCTTTTAAAGGAGAACGCGCTCTAGGCCGGCTGACAAGAATCACCAATAAAAAGTTTAGGATGCGCCGCGACACGTTATTGTTACTATACAAAGCCTACGTAAGACCTATACTTGAATTTGGTTGCATTCTGCTCTCTGGTAGCGCAAGCTACAAGATTCAACCCTTAATCTTACTGGAAAGGCGCGCTCTCCGCCTCTGCCTTGGTCTCCCAAAATCAGTTTCAAACGCCCTGCTTTATCTGGAAGCCCGTATCCCTGATCTAACTTCCCGTTTTCAAATACTCACGGTGCGAACTTTCCTCAGGTCGATGGACCCAGTGACTGATGTCAGTACTCCTATTTTTGTGTCTCAGCCGGCCTTATTTTCTCATAATTGGCCACGGTATCAAATGCCACAAATTATGTTAACGCAGAACCTTTTAACACCGATTGGTGTTGATCTCAGTTCTTTGCAGTGGGTTGATGACACGCCGGCAGCAGTGGAATTCCATTTCGACCACATCTTCCCATCTCATGCGAAACACATGCCAGCAAACATTTTAAACGGTATTCTCTCAGATCACATAGAGAAATATATATCCCCATCATGCGGTGCTTTCTACCGATGCCTCCGTCAACTGCCAAAAAGCTGCAGTTGGCATCTTTTCGCAGGATTTGGCATGGAGCTATTCCGTCCGCATCCCAGATTATATTCCTATATTCTTTGCGGAATTTTTGGCTCTTGGAATGGCCCTTCACAAAATTCCATGCCATGTGTCTCATGTTATTATTCTCGCTGATTGTCAGTGTTAGTCTCCCTTGACACTTCACAAGATTTTTTGAGCCGTATCCTGCGATTTTTTGTCCCATGAACATTGAAGGTGGTCCGTTTTGTCTGGGTCCCTGGCCATGCAGGTATTCATTCAAATGAGGTAGCTGATTGCTTAGCAAGGTCGGCTCTTGACGGATCAGTGACACATCCCGTCCCGAATTCCAGCCTGCTGGCGATTTCCAGGTTTCAGCGGTTCCTACATATATCAGCCAGGTTACGAGATCCCTTACTAAATACCACTGACTATCAGCACTTAGCATATAATTGGAACGTCCGTTCGTGTAAATCCAGGCTTTGTGAGGTAACAATGACGCGGTTGCGGTGCAGGATTCCAAGTTTGAATTTATATCTATGCAGGTGTGGGTTGACACCGACGAACCTATGTGACGCATGTGGGAAAGTTGAATCTTTAGACCATTTTCTCCTCTACTGCCCAAAGTTCGCACTTCAGAGAAATATTTACCTCGAGGTCCCTCTCTCCAGGTTAGGGCTCCCTTTATCTTTGCCAGTATTATTATCGTTTGGTGCGAACGCCAAGGGGTTTGCATTGGGTTCTATTTGTGGGTTTCTCCGCGATTACTTATTTGAAACTGGTAGGTTGATGTGCTAATTCTTTTAAAGTTCTACGAGCTCTTCTTTTTCACAAAAATGCTGTCTGTGATTTAACTGTCAATATTGTTCTCTTGTTTTTATTCATTGATTTTTCAAAACTCACGATTGGTGCTACATTTTTGTCATCTTCCATGGAAACTTCTTTGTTTATTCAACTACACCTTGGCCAATCCCCCCGCGTGGGTATGTGCCATATACCTGGGGTGAAGAAGAAGAAGAAGAAGACCTGGCTCGCGCAGTTGAACACTTTCAGCAACCGATTGCTGATAATCTCGCAAAAGGCTTCCCTCAGCGGTCCCGTGTTGCCAATCATCCCGGCTACAGCCTACATTACAGCATCTAGATTTCGGCGACGTGCGTTTTTAAGCATGCAAGACACATCACTTTTAACATCGGCGGATTATGAGCACCTTAAATATTATTGGAACAGGAAAATTTGTTGCTCTCGGCAGCTTGAAGTATCACTGACGAGACTGCGCTGCCGCATCCCCCCTCTAAATTTCTATTTACACAAGTCGGGTTTGGCGCTCTCTCCCCTTGGTGCATTTTGCCGTGAGCCAGAATCTATTGAACATATTTGGCTGTATTGTCGCCGATTCAACTCACTGAGAAAAAGGTTGCTGGAGGAGCCCTTGCAGCATCTTGGCCTTAGTTTGAGCAGCCCGCTCTTGCTATCATTTGGCGCCACCACATTTGGGTTCAGCCACAGATCTGTTTGCACCGCTGTTCAAAATTTCCTGATAGAATCTCACCGACCGACTTGCTAAGTGTTCCAACCTTTTCTTTTCTATCAATTATTACATTTTGACTAAATCATTAATATTTCATCCCTCTCTTTATTATTATTCTTAAAATTTTAAAATCAAAACACTCATTTCTTTTCTGTTCATGACGAAAAATTCACCGGTGTTGCGCTCCGACGTGCTTTTCCTTTTTGTTAACTGCGTTCAGGTGAATAGCCACCCGATTCTTGGCCGATCCCCCACTGTGGGTATGTGCCATCTTTTGATAGGCTAACAAAAACAACAACAACAACCGACCAGGCCAGCAACGTCAATATCGCGCACCGCCGGCTCACCAGCCGCGGCTACCGGGACGTCAAATGAATGTGGACTTCCTACCACATTCTGGTGACACCTGACGACAGCTTCGACGCACGCAACGCCGCTCCCATTGGCTCACCGCTCCTGTCCGTCCTGTCCCTCCACTTGGCCTTGCCGCTGTTCGCACCAGTCTTTCGGCAGCTTTGCATCGCCATGTACGCGCCTACCACCGCATCCGGTGAGCTCCTTCAGTCCTATCAGCACCCCTTTCTTCCTCGGCTGCCCGGCCTGCCCGCGTTTTATGCCAGGGACCCCGTTTTGTTGCTGGCGCTGCTGGACTCGCACTTTCATGTCAACAACGTGTCCAGCCAGCTGCTGCGCTATCAGCACGCCAGCCGCGAACTCCCATCCGGTCTCCTGGCACAGCTGCGGTTGCCGCCTCCTGGCGCCGACATATACGCCGACTTCAAAAAAGGGCCTGACGGCGTATTTTGGCTTGGAGCTCCCGCCGACTCTCTGCGCTCCTGTTCCGGACTCAAACTGCGGCGCCACTCGAACCACCGCCCTTGGCCGCATTCTCGACCCGAGCTGCTTCGGTTTTCCCTCCGCCAGTTTATGCACCGGAGCCGCTCCCCACACCGGTGTGTCGACCATTGCCGCCACTGAATGAGCTCCCACCCATGGTTCCGCAAGTGCCACGCGAGCACGCGTCGGTCTCTTGCCACTCTTCCCAATCAGCTGCCTCATCCTACACCGTGGCCTCTCCCAAGCTTGCTCCATCCGCTCCTTCAAGCGCCTCTACCACTGCCTCCAGGGATGCCCCACGCCTCGTGCACCCCAGCGTCGACTCGGACTCTTCCGTTTCATTCCACGCCTCCGAACCCCCGGGCGCCGATCATGCTACTGGCGGGCACTGGCGCCCGGCCGATCCCAAGAGCGCTGTGTCGACCTCAGTTGTCCCACCGACCTGTGTTGTGCATTCCGGTGCATTCCGGTGCACATGCTACTGCACAGTCCCCTTGTGAGCTCGACTTACAGCGCCCTTCTGCCCTCGGTAGCACATCCGCTTTCCCTGCGCTTGGACACCTGAGCGGCCGCAGTGGCGCAGTTCAGCACTCTGGCCTTCTGCAAGCCCAGACGCTTCGACTTCATCCGAGCTCTGTTTCCCATCACCCGTGCTCTGTGCCTCAGTCCAGCTCAGCGCTGCCTCTTTCACCTGAAACTTTCGCGCACAAAAGTGTCTCCTTCCCGCCTCCCAACACCTCCTGCCACCGAGACACTTCGGCTTTCAACAGTGATTCTTTATGGGTCACCTTTCAGCGCACCATTCCTCACGTGAGCAGTGTGCCGTTCGCCTGTGCCTACTGGGACACCCATATTATTATTTCATTCTACTGCTCCGTGGCCCTTCCTCGGCCACCGCCCTTAAGCCTTGTCCGCCCTCCTGAGGCCTGAACCCAACGCCAGCGCCCCCACTGGGAACTTCGACCTTCGCTTCTCCCTGGACATTATGCGCTCACCATATCTCCAGGCCCTCCACGGGCCTTGTACATAACTCTGTTTTTTTTCCTTTATCGCACATCGCGCAAGGGGGGGGGGGGGAGCAGCTGTAGCGGCGCTGGTATCGCCTGCCGCGCTGATAAAGACGAAGCTCGGAGCGCGACCTGGCTGCGCAGTTGAGCACTTTCAGCAACCGGCCAGGCCAGCAACGTCAACATCCCGCTCCACGGGCTCACCAGCGGCGGCTACCGGGACGTCAAATAAATGTGGACTTCCTACCACAGACCAATACCTGAACAGATATTGCTACAATGTTTACACAGGACATAATAATACGAGTTAGTCGTATAAGCCTTTTATTTCCTCTGAAGGCACATACTGTACCCTTTACACAAGAGATCAATACTTCGTACTGAGCTCACTGTATAAAAGAGCCACAACGTGTTCGATACGTGGGTGGCAATCGAAATGTTCCCGTACGATGCCAGGCGCTTAATGTCCGAATAGTTCGCTGCCACTCTGCGTCCGGCCCAGCAGACGCTGGCGCCAGCACCTCAAACACGCTATGTGTCAGATGGCTCCAAGGGCGAATGGCACACCTATCAGAATGTTCAGCAACTCGTACAAGCTGCCGGAATTGCTCATGCACGGCGAATTGAAGGCCATCGTCACTTCCGGTCCTACACCACGCCAAGACTGCCTTTGCTCTCCGCACGTTACCTGTATCCGGCATCATTCTTTCCGATCAACTACATGAAAGAGAGACTGGATTCATTTAAGACTAGGGCAAAGCCAATAGAAAAGTTGGGTACCCTTCGACTCAAGGTCAGGAGTAAAGGCGTGAAGCCGAAACTGAGTAGCCGAATACCAGACCTCGTTTACGGCTAGGAAGGGTCCGAGTTATCGCTTGACAAAACAAAGATGTCTCGGCATGCACGGTGGAGGCCCCTGGTACACGAGCATCACTTTCTGGTGGAAGCAGACATGCTGAACAAGGCTAAAAGCAAGCACGCCTCCTCTGTGGACGACTCAGCTGGGTTCGCCGCGAATTTCAAAAGCCAGCACGACGACATTCAACGTGGCTGATTTCAAGCACCGGAACGGAAAGTCCGAAGCCGGAATTCTCTGCGTCATCGATGTGTTGGACGACTAGTTAAAGGGGTTTCACGCAGTTCCTGTCAAGTCATTCATTGATGTCACAGGAAGTGGGAATTGTATTTTTAAGCCTAAGCGGCGCCGCATCGGAATTTAAGTAACATTCGAGACCACGGGCCCGAAAACATTAAAGAAAGCATTAATATCACAGTGTTTAGCTCGCCAGTGCCAAGTTTCATTGTTTCGAAACTGATAGACGCAAGGAAATCAATCACAGTTGGGGAGCACTCCAACAGCCTCGTGATAGCATTTCGCCACTCTACTGAATCCTCATCCAGACCGCTGCTGTTAAGGTTGATCCTGGACTGCTTTCGTTACTGGTTAGCGTTCTGGCGAAATTTGAGTTTAGCTTGCGTAGCCATTACGTAAGCCAGAAGAGTAGCTTTGACAAGGTCGTGGCGCCAAAGCCGGTCGCTTCGGAACGAATTCGTCGACGTTAGTTTTTAGCCTGCTCATGCTTATAAATGTACCGACTCTTTCCCTTTGCCTGATCTCACCTACGGCACTAAGAACTGCTGGTGAATCTACCCCGTTTTTCATTTTGTCGGCGGCTGCGGCGCTCCTAAAGCAAGCAATATGCGTCGTTTTCGAGAGGATCGTCTTGGCTTGGATTCAGTCGGGAAGAGAAGTTGTTCCTGTCTAGCCGTCCGGTGGCTGCTATTCAGTCTGTCTTGTCGCTCTGCTTGCGACAGTCAGGCGTTCGGTTTCTGCAAGATGGCAGCTTCCATGACAACAGCGCAGAGGAAGCCCGCTCCTCGTCTGCGGTTTGTATTCGCGGACGAGGCAACAGTCCTTCGGGAGGCAAACGAAAAAAAATCTGTTTAGAGGCGCTTCACAATCACCCGTGAACACAACGAATGTTCATTCTTCCCTGTGGCACACTGTTTACTTTTTCTCGCGTTCGAATAAAGACTGGACCTATACTTCTGGCCCAATTCTTCACCAATGACCGGACGAATCTCAGGGAGTGAGTTCCCACTTATATTGACGTAACGTTTGTACTAAATACAGAACTTGCGTGCAGTAGTCTGGAAACAACGTGCGCCTGAAATCAATCCGGATGTCCCTCGGAGCGCCTCTTCTATATACCATCGCTTGCCTTGCGGCGTAGTTAAGGTGCCCATCTTTCGCGATATAGTTTTCTTCGCCATTGCTTTCCTCAACAATTTTTTCAATACAGTCAATTATTTATTTATTTATTTATTTATCATGTGCCTACATTCGCTCGAAAGGGCAATACAATAGGGGGTGTGCCACAGTATTCTTCATATATTAGCGCCGAGGAAACAAATATATAAGCAAGTGGAACAATAATAGAGGATAATGCAAGCTCTCCGATAGGCCATAACAAGAGCATGCGACAAAATATGAGTGCAAATGAGCACTGGGAATTGAATGGAAATGCATGGTGGTGTCGCCGCGCACAATAAAAATTCGCTAAGCTTAAAATATGGTAAAGGGAACGGTAGTTCTCCCCACCATGTCGACATACAGACAACGATATAGATACAAACAGATAGTCGACATACAGACCACGGAAATCAGGATTAAAAAATAGCAGCCTTTAGCGCAGCAAAAAAATTTGAATCAGATGTAGCCACAACTATGTCGGGGGGGGGGGGGGGGAGAGATTATTTCATGAACTGATTTTGCGTGGAAAAAATGAGGGTGCGAAAACTGAGGTACGCGCTGATATTTCTTTTATCTTATGCGGGTGATCTCGGCGCTGGGAAATGTACATGGGAGGTAGAAGATAGGCATCTTTGTTCAGTACGGTGTGACGATGAAATATGTCTCGTAAAAACACGAGTCGAAAAAATTCCCGACGTGAGGATAAAAAAGACCATTGTAAGATACTTTTGATGTCAGTTATACAGCTACGATGCGAATAGTTGTGCCACATAAAACGGGCGGAATTTTTTGCAATCTTGTTAATAACTTGCGTGTACGGGTCCCATATGACACAAACTTGGTTTATGGTTTATGGGGGTTTAACGTCCCAAAGCGACTCAGGCTATGAGAGACGCCGTAGTGAAGGGCTACGGAAATTTCGACCACCTGGGGTTCTTTAACGTGCATTGACATCGCACAGTACACGGGCCTCTAGAATTTCGCCTCCATCGAAATTCGACCGCCGCGGCCGGGATCGAACCCGCGTCTTTCGGGCCAGTAGCCGAGCGCCATAACCATTCAGCCACCGCGGCGGCTCATATGACACAAACCTATTCTACAATTGGATGGACATTTGTTACGTAGAGCAGTTTTTTTTCACATCTTGTGGAGCATATATCAGGATTAAGGGTCCATATTGCCACCTAGTGTTGCCAGGTGGCGCAAGCTGTCCGCGAAGACGATGAGGTTGCG